>ML786639.1:1013373-1076726 GCA_009831015.1 Picea engelmannii | reverse complement strand
AGTACTGAGTCTCTGTTTGAGAGTAAGGGTCCTGTTCTCTGATTACAAGATAGTCATTCTTACCCATTACAATGTTATTTTAAATGTAATCCAGGATTCTTAATTTGAACTATAAAGAATTGCAATAGGGAGATTTCTTTCCTGTGATACAATTCAGAGCTTCAGTTCACTTCAGCAAGTTTAGATAGAATGATTTCTTTACTACAACGCTAAGTGCTTTTGGAATTGAGCATATATAGTGCGCAGCTATCTTTGAAACAAAAGACTTCCCTGGGTTGATAATTTATGTTTCACTTGGTTGTTTGAAAATTAATTAAGCAATTATAGTGACCAACAAAAGGTATGTCACTTATTCCTCCTTATTAGCAGATTCAACGATCACAACTTAGGGAAAGAGTCATGTCCTGTCCTGTTTTGTTCTACATCCAGGTGGATCTAGGGAGATCTTTTAGTGTCTGCACCTATTGATTAGTCCGATAACAAAATTGGTAACTCCACTGGGGTGCAACCCATTTTTTAAGTGGTTTTTGGTGTTTTTCCTTGGCCATTTTATCTTGCCTTACATTTTTTCATTTCTATCAATCTCTGAGTCTTGAGGAAACCCTGACAGACTCTCTGGGTCCAGAAGTCACTTCAAAATTTTTGTCTTTTTTCCAAATTTTGCCTAGTTTCAGACCTTCTCGCACTGAACCCTTCTTTTGCCTACAAGAACTATTGGATTTCGCACCCTACTGTGTAGTCTAGTGTGAACCTCTCGCACTCTGCTTGCGGCTAGCCTGCGAGAATGCTCCATTCTCACACTGTACACCATTGCTTGCCTACAAACCCAAATTTTGGGATTAAGGTTTTTGTATTCTTAGATACCTAGATTTGTATGTGTGTCTGAAGAGAACTTCTTGGGCCACTGATTGATTGCTTCTTGACTTTGGATTTTGTGAACTATTAGTCTTCGGAAATCAAAGACTCTTCATGTTCATTCTTTTTCTCAACTGTCATCTCTTGACCTTTTCTTAGCAAGGATATAATCTCTGATACTGGAATCTGAGTGCTTGTTTGGTTGGGAGTCGGTGATTGGTTTAAAAGTTGGGATTAATTGTCTTTCTCAATTTCCCATTGCTTGGAAAATTGTTGCCCACATGCAATTGAAAAGACTAGCCTTGTCTGCTTGTCTTTTTTGTCTTGATTGAAAGATTGGTTTGGGTTTTGCATGTTGCTTTTCGCTAGTTATTGGTTTTCCTTAGTTCCACCACCATTGTGTGGTTCTTTTTGAAAAGTAAAAAACATTTTTCTTTTTAAAAGAATTTTTTCTTTGAAAATATTGGAAATCAATTGTTCAAATAGAACAAATAAAGAATTGGCATTGTTCGTGACTTGTTGATATTGCATTTCAAAGAAGTTTGTATATCGTAGTTCAATATTGTTCTAGAAAACTCCTCTTTCCCTCCTGTAAATATGATTCATTGAACAAGAATTGATATCCTTCATTCCTATCTATGCATTGTTGGGTCAGAATCTCGCACAACATCGGTTTCATTTCCATCTCCTTTGAGTAACAACAACCTTTAATAATATCGCGCGAATTTTAAAAATTTAACCAGTAACACTTTTCTAGGACTCTATTACACCAAAATTAGCTAGGCTAGAGCTTTGGAATAGGCAGAGATATACACTCTCCAAAGCACAAAACACACAATAGCATCTCATGTTAAGGAGTGTCAAAATTCCATTTACAACATTTTTTCCTGGGAAGCCCTTCTCACACAAGGGTCAAACCCAAGGTCGCATTGGTATTGATAGAGTTACTCACCCTGCTTTGTTGATATCGGTGTAGAGATTGCACGTATTATGAGGGTCACTTGAAGGTATACCCACAATGATGAGTGGAAGCCTCTCAAGTTTATTTTGGGCTAGATACCCTGCCCTTGCGTGTGGATCAGACTGTCGACTGTCCCCCCAGGATTTATTGTTGTCAGTGGTAACCTTAGTTCCCTATCTTCTTAGGGTCTTACACAAGGTGACTGTGAAGGGGAAAGTCTTCAAGGTACCTAGAATCGACGTTGGACAAACTCACTCGAGCTCCTTGGAGGGTATACCCATGATTATGTGTTGGAGCTTGCACCAGGGTGTAAGTCCTCTAAGCAGGTCGTCAACGTAACTTTTCCACACTAGTCCAACCCCTTCTCGTCTCGTTGTGGTAACGTTGGATTTCATCACCAACTAGCGACTTCGGAATTAGAAGGTCTTGTTTGCTTGGTGTTGTTTCCTATATTTTTTACTAGCGCATGTTTTTTGTTTACCCAAGTTGACCATAGAATTTTCTTTGTAAGTTTTTAACTCGTTCACAATAGACCCTCCACGTCGTTCACGTAGAATGTAAGGCTTACCCCCAAAAAATCTGGAAGGTTCTCAACCCTTGCCTACCAGCTCACTGGAGGGATCTCCTCAATAGAGTGAAGTCCAATATGTCACCACTCCACAAGTATAAAGAACTGACTCTCTAGAACGATTCTGAATTTCTAATTCTCAAGAGGACTTTCGACTTCACCCCGACTCCGAGAGATGTATTGTGCGAGTGAATTCTTCCAGAGAACTAGTCATTCAGTCTTCTGGCTCACCAATTGGACCTTTTCCAGGACCTGAGGGTCAAGATCCTTTTTGGGCTACCGACATTTTTAGACGCGACCTCTTTGGCTCAGGAGCAGGCGTTGATATCATTGTCTTACCTAAGCTACCTGAAACATCTAATCCAGATGCAGTACCGTCTACCACTGCTTATTATTTTCCTGGTACAGAAGCCCCGTGAGTCGACCACATCGTGACTCTCCCTTTACAAACGGTCCATCACACATATACTATGATTCTTCATGCCAGGATTACCGCAGCTATCCAACACCCTATGGGTACACCGCTTTCACCTAGAGTTACGACGACACTTCCACCCAGATACCATGCGTTGAATGCCTCTATTCTCGTTCCTACGTACATCACATACGAAAATCCTAGTGGTCCCTCTTCGTCTGGGCACTCTCCTCATGGTTTCATCCCGACAATTCCTCAGCCCCCTTTCCGAGGACCTTTTCCATCCTCTATCAGAGGCACTGATCCTAGTGGCACCATTCCGCTGTTCACACCAAATTACTAGATTCTTGTTGGTGGACAATTTCACCAAGGAGGCCCAACTCACCCCCCCCTTGCAGGGAAAATACCAATTGGAACACAACCCCCAATTTGAACACAACCCTCCATCGGAGCACAACTCCCACCGACCCGACCCTATGGACAAAACATACCTCCATCCTTGGCCCAGTATTGGAACCATCTGATACACCATAATCCTCAATCAATTGGGGGGAAACAGCCTCCAGCTACATCCATTATACCCCCTAGTATAGGCCAACCATATCCAGGTACTTCCAATCCTATTTAGGGCTAGAATACTCAACCCCACACCCCTATTCAAGGATACAATCCCATGAGTTACTTTCCTCCACAACAACCACCGAATCTGCTTGGGTCTTTGCATTATATGCAGACTGCTTATGGTCCCACGAGTTTTTTGATGGGACTCCCTCCCCAAAGCCACCAGTACCCGCATGTGAATAGACAGTTACCCTTCTTAGCCACTTTGGACCTCCCGAATCTATCAAGGATTTTAAATGATCCGATCTGTCACTCTCCCCAATGGCCCGCTATACCGGCCAAACTACCGTTTGACATCCCTAAATTCGATGACAATGCAGGATAGGACCCAAACAATCACATCATGACTTTTCACCTTTGGTGCTCATCCAACTCCTTGATGGATGACTCTATTCATTTACACCTTTTTCAATGAACTCTCACGGGTTCTACCGTGAAGTGGTATATAGAATTACCACGAGGTTTCTTCACCGACTTCAACACCCTAGCTATGGATTTCCTCACCCACTACTAGTTATCGACCCATTATGAAACAGGGACCAGGATTTTTAGTTCTTTCAAACAAAACAAAGCCACTTATATCTCTGATCACATTCATGAGTGGCGATGAAGATGACGCCTCATCAAACTCAAACTTCCCGATCAGTTGCTGCCAGAGTGGTTCACAAAATCATTCATGAATGACATTGGTCGTGGCATCTCCATGGGTGGAGTTTTCATGGAAGAACAGGCCATTAGTCGTGCTCAATACCTTGACCTTGTTTACTCACAAACATGCACTCTTTACGACTTATTCCCTGATGTGCCTCGTCCTTCTACTTCCACCACTTCAACTACTCCTGCTGCTTCTCATGTAGCCAACAATGTGATTGTCACTTTCCATGCCCAACCGAATTCCATCCAAACCTCTAGCAACAACCTCAAACCCACTTCTTCTAATGTTCAAAATGCTCTGTATCCTACCCCTCCCATCAGCAAGACTTCTGAGGTAAATGTTGTCCAGTCTACCCCCACCAGTAAAAACAAATCTAGAAAGGGAAAGGGTAAAAATTCCTCAATGGTAGGTTTCCTCACTTTCGACAGTGGATTTTCATTATTGACCCCTGATCGAGAGATTCCGTCGAATGTTCAACCTCAACTCATTTATTCACATTCAGTGGATTGTACTAGTGTACCTTGGGAGTCATTGACATTAATGGTGATTTCCCTCGCACTTGTTAACGGTTTCATCAATGACCGGTAATCAAGTGGTTTCTACCATGTTCAACTTCGACACATGTAATCACATGGTTAGATTCGTACTTTCAGGTGATGGGATTGAAGACCCTGGGTCTCATCTCTTTGATCCAGGTTGTCATGGAATTTGTATAATTTGCTAACACATAGATCCACTTTGTATGTCACGTGGCTATGTCGTCTTAATTTGAATCTTCTTGCATAGATCCATAGTGTATTTTTGGTGGCTATGCGATATTTTGACGGCATGGATCCACGGTGTATGATTGGTGGCCATGAACTATGTTCATGATGTCGTTCGTCTATGATCTGAGTAAGGGAATGCCTACCTCAGAACTGGTATTATACTCTGCAGATGCTTGGTTGTTTGTAGGTTTCTGATTAGGTCAACTCCTAGTTTCCGACACACACACGTAGTTTGCAAAGTATTTCGGTTGTCACTGATTTCAGCCTCATACTTTGGGGGCATTCTGTTACACATGATTTTGGTCATCTTGGTGATGTATTAACAATGGTGTATTCAGGCTCCCAACAAGGACTTCTTGGCCTGATAAAAGTGGATTTTGTCTCCTTCCAAAAACATATTTTCAAAGTAAGTTCGCAGGCTGCATATGGCCTAGGGTGTGAGAATCCCTCATTCTCACAGGCCACCTTCATTTAGGGTGTGAAATTCTTGTAGCTTGCTCCATACATAGGGTGTGAACTTGTTTTCAAACTTGGAAAAGAGAAGAGGTCTCGAGGGTTCTAGAAGGGAATCTTCTAGAAAATGAGTTGGCATCCGTATGGTTGTCATTTTACTGACTTCTCAGATTTGATGGGATCATCCTCATCCATGTAACCATCTCTCCTTCTCCTATATATTGAAAGGATTCTCATGGAAAAGGTTAAGAAAGGTTAATTGAAGAAATAGTGAAGGAATTGTGTGAAGAACCCTGCTTGGACAGAGGATTGAAGGCTCTAGTTGTTCTATCAAGAGGAATTGGATCTTCTTCATGCAAGTATAGAGCAAGTGTGTGTGTTGGAACCAAGGGTTACTGAAAGGAAGCTTGCGACATCAAGGCGATCAGGTTGTATCTTCTACTTTCAATTAATATGATACAACGACATGTCCCTTTCCCATAAAGTCACTCTTACTTTATTGTGTAATTCCTTGATCATATGGATAAGTTAACGTTCAATACATTTTTCCATCTTCACTTTGGTTCGTTTGTGTTGTCTTGGTCTTGACCTCACAAGAGCATCGGAGCGAAGTGGGAGAAATAGAGACCTAAGGAAGTGATACAAAGGTATGTCACTTATTCCTCCTTATTAGCAGATTCAATGATCACAACTTAGGGAAAGAGTCATGTCCTATCCTGTTTTGTTCTAGATCTAAGTGGATCTAGGGAGATCTGTTAGTGTCTTCACCTACCGATTAGTTCGATAACAACTATCCTTGGTGCGAATCTATTACCATATGGAGGTGGCCTTGAGCCCCCTCCCCTTGGAAATGTCCTAGGGGCCTTCCCCAGGAATCCATAACGATGCGGAAAGGTCGGTCTCGTAACTATAACACAAATTTTCCACTGCTTCTACTACTGAAGATGGTTTCCACATCTTCACCATAGCCCTTATCTTAGGGTTTAACCCATAGACAAAGAGTTTTAATTGTCATTGGTCATTATCCCTGTATGAAACATATTTGACCAATTCCATAAACCTGATCTCATATTCTTCTACAGTCATGTTTCCCTATACTAGAGCATGAAATTATCCCACCTGTTGTTAGTCATAGAAAACTGGTAGATATTTCCTTCAAAACCTCTCCTCGAAAAGTTCCCAAGATATGGTGTCTAGGGTAAGATGCAATTGGCTTTCCAGGTTGCCCCGCCAGTTCAAGGCACTGTCTCTCAACTAAAAAATTGTTATCTTTTCCTTTCAAGTGGACGCATAGTCTCTTAAGACAAAACATCTTGTCATGCCTTCCAACAATGCCTCAACAAGTTCACTGGCACGACCCCCGGCAAACTCTGGAAGTTTGATATTCTATAGTTATCTAATGATGTCTTCGGGTGGAGGTCCTCCCCCTGAATCCCTCAACACTTCTAGATTACCCGTTCCATATGGTTGGGGCTCCACTTCAATCCCTAATGGTTGATGCCCCTTTAAAGTCTCATTTATGGCCTCCAAAGAGCATAGTATGAGAGCTAGTTCAGGCTGATTCTCTCTGAGTACTTGCAGCACAAGCTTAAGATCTTTTTCATGCTCTTCTCTATTCTTAGAGTAAATTAATATATCATCAATAAAGACTAGCACAAATTTATCTAGAAATTTACTGAGTACATTGTTCATCAAGCACATAAAAATGGCAGGGGCATTGGTCAGCCCAAATGGCACTACCACGAACTCATAGTGACCATACCTCGTCCGGATGGCAGTTTTATGGATGTCTTCACCCTTGATTCGGACTTGATGGTACCCGATCTCAAGTCGATATTGGAGAAAATAGACACACCTCCCAATTGATCAAACAGATCATCGATCCTTGGAAAGGGCTACTTGTTCTTTATGGTTACCTTATTGAGTTGTCTATAATCTATACACAGTCTAAGGGTAACGTCCTTCTTTTTCACGAACATGACTGGTGCTCCCCACGGGGACACACTAGGTTGAATATAGCCTTTATCCATCATGTCCTTTAATTTCATCTTGAGTTCAACTAACTCGGGTGTGCTCATCCGGTAGGGTGTCCTAGACACCGGCACTGTTCCCAGTGCAAGTTCTATCGAGAAGTCTATGTCCCTTCTCAGAGGTAAACATGGTACCTCTTCCGGAAACAAGTTTATGTATTCTCTCAGGGTAGGGTGATCGTCAGGGTTTGGTTTGTCATCTTTGATTGTTTTCAGCACCTATATTACATATAGGGTACATCCCTTTTGGCAATACTTTCTCATTTGCAGAGCTGATATTTGTCTCACCGAGACAGGCTTTCGGATCCCTTGAAGGGTTATCCTCTTCCCTTCCTTACATACACATTCTAAGGTCTTATGGTAACAGTCCAATATAGGTTTATGGGAAGCTAGTCAATCCATACCAATTAACAGATCATATGATCTGAGGGGTAATACGTTAAGGGTTTCTTGGGTGGGAAATTCACCCAACATCAATTGGCAGGCTGGTATGACCTCTGCTACCCTTCTTTTGGTGCCAGTGGCTAACTATACCAACCATGGCTTGGTTTGTTTTTTTGGTTGTAGTTTACACTTCTCAATAGCTTTAGGGGCTATATAACTCACATTTGAACCAAGGTCAATCAAAATAGACACTAGATGGTTGGAGATCATACCTTCTATCTCCACCACTGAAGCTTGATGGTCAGCTTGGTTATTATACAAGGTTGCATAAATCTGCGACACACTCGTGGCCACATCATTGACTGTAGTAACTTCCTGGACATTATAAATCCTCTGACTATTCTGTTGTCTGTGTGGAAATTCTCTTAGGATATGTTCTTCTCCACAACCCCAACATTTCAAATGTTCTCTCTTTGGGTTATCAGTCTTTACTAGTACAGGTCCAGGAGTTTTATTTCCGCTCAAGGAGGGGAAATTCTACTGGTGCATACTCTAGGCTGGAAAGTTTATTCTTGGGTTCTTCTTGTAGTTCTTAAACCCTGGGGATTTAATTCCCCTTTTCTGAAATATTGAACTATTCTTCTATTTCCATCCTTTGCGAGGTTCTGCTCAATGCCCAAACTATTCATGACAATAGGTTTCCTTTCGGATAGTGTCTTCTAGAGTCTTTAGCTCATGAAATTCAATTATGTTCTGGTAGTCCTTAGGTAGTCCACGGATGAAGTGTTGCACCTTTTCCTTTTCCACCTTGATATACGGTACATACCTCAACAAATCGAGGAATTTGTTGACATATTCTTCTATAGTAAGTTGTCCTAGTTTGAGTTCATAAAACTCTTTAGTCTTTTCGTCGAAATATTTTTCCAATAGATACTTCTTCCGGAAGTATTTCTCAAACCGTTCCCAAGACAGGTCCTCTTTGCGAACCCCTTTCATATTCTTAAGGTCTTCCCACCAAATGGAATCCTTTCCGTTCAAGTTGAAAGTGGACACTCAGGCCTTCATATTCTTTGAAAAGTCATGGACTCTGAAATACTTCTTTAGTCCAAGCAGTCAGGCCTCTGCTTCCTCTCCCTTCTTTATTTCACCGTCAAAGGAGGGTGGTTTGGCCTTTCTGAATTCTTCAAATTTTTGACCTTTGGAAGGCTTTTGCTTCTTCTGTTTCTTTCGGGAATAGGAACTGGCCCTGCTGCTAGAAGAGCCTTCTGAATCGCCAACTTCCTTCTCAGAGGAATACTTCGTCACTGGTCCTTTACCTCTGGGGTGGACCTTTTTCGAGGTGCTCTCCTCAGTGTGGCCACTGATATGACCATGTTTTTGAGTTTCAGGTTCATGCTACATTTGTCTTTGTAGATCGGATAAACTCTGCAGTAAAACTGCGTTAATTTATGTTTTCTTTTTTTGTTCTTTCATCATCCTTTCATTGTCAGCCTTGCAGCTTTGTAATTTGACCATGAGACTCCTCACAGTCTCGGCTAGATCTAAAGGAGTCCCTGTTTCCCTTCTTTCATCTGACTCTTCGTCTCTATTGTGGGAGCCTTCTACCACTTCTTGGTGAGTCACCATACTATGCGCTGATAATTTGCCGCGGTTGGTCTTTCGCATATGTGCAAATGGAAAAACGTTGGTTGTTAGTCGATATTTATATTTATTTGTAACCAGTACATAATTCATATTTTCACATGTACACACACACAGTAGGGGTTTTTCATTCTTAACTTCGTCTTTTGATTAGGAAGGTTAAGACAAGGGGGGGGTTACTCCTTTTAAGAGTGTTTTGAACAGAGCTTCTACGCAACTCGTTCATCAGCCCAAGCAGGCCAAGTGTTGTAACCATGCTCTGATACCAATTTGTCGCATACCCACTATGGCATAGTAAAAAAATTTATTTTCCTCAAGGGACAGAATCCCCTAAATCCTACAGGGGCCTAGCGTAGGCTAGTTCTTCCCTATTCACCTCCCTATGATCGTGGGTCATGACCACATACCAAACAAGTATGGTGTCCTTTCGCTCTTCGCAGCTTAGCACTACTAGAGTGTTGAGTCTTTTGACTCTGCAAACCCTGACATAGTGAAACGATGAACCCTTATAGGGCTAGCAAGTACAAGACCCCTGTTTGAGTCTTGTCCTTGTGACCACATTCCGTGACCCCACGCTTAAATTGGCAAAGACCTTACAAGCCCTTCACAATTCAGGAAATCGTGATCCATGACTTATTCCTTTTCAATTCAAATCCCCTAAATTCATGAAGTCTCCCAAGATTCCCTCTAAAGGACATCAACGACTGTATGCCTCCCCTGATCCGATGGTTTGGATCCTTTCAAGATTTCGGTGTCTGGGGGTTTGATATGCAACAATCCCAAAAACTCATGTTGTGCAAATCTCCAAACTCCGACATGGGTATCTGTGTAGGATATCAACAGTCCTTGATAGTGTGGATCCAACGGTCGACAGGATTTCGGAACTTTCCCTGAGCTCTGACTGCTCACAATGCATCTCCCTTGATGGACGACCTAGATTCCTTCAGGGATTCTCTTTGAAACTTTTCGCTACTCGCAACCTCACAGGTTGAAGTGTCGAGCTCTCGTGCTCTTTTTCTCTGAAATCCCGAGACACGAAAGTTAGCAATAGTTGACTTCCTCTTTGCACTTCTCGCAACTCGCCACTTCGCAAGTTGTAGCATCAAATCTTGGCATCTCTCCTTCACGAACCCCCGAGAAGTGATATTTATTATCCTTATCGCATTCTCTCTACTCAGAACTTTGCAAGTCCAAGGGTTGAGCTCTCAGCCTCTTATCCCACAAATCCCCGAGACGCAACAAGTCAATGGAACGTTGACTCCCTTGTCCAGGTGACTTGTGTCCACCCATCAATCACGCGGCCCCACCAGGAAATTCTTCCATGTGTTCTCTCGTGCTCGGTTCTCGGCACTTCACTACTCAAGAAGTCGTAAAATTTCTCCTTTCAACCTCCAAACTCACGAACCCCCGACACATGAGGTATTGAGATGCTAGATCCCATGGCTTTCCTTCCTCTTGGATCGACGACCTGAATCATATCACGATCTTACGGCTTGTGACTATGTGACTCCAAGAGTCGGGTCTTCTACCTTCAAACTTACGAATCCCCAATATGAGAAATGGACGGATCTTTGCCACCTATCCTCCAACAAGGACGGTCCCGATGTCTTCGAGACTTTTGGGACGTAGTCGAGTTCACACTTCTGCCTAAGTAAAGGATTAGATCGACGACTTATAGGGTTTCGATGGGTCCCTGGGATCTATGGTCCAGGATCCTCTCGTGACTTCGCCATTCGCGAGGTCAAGAGACTTCCTCTTCTAACTCCTGATGTTCGAATCCCCGATAGGGAGGATCTCACGACACGTGTTCTTCTGCAGACAGGTGGCTCAGATCAATTTCGCCTTGTCACGATTTCTGAGGTCGAGTACTTAGACTATCGTACTCCAGATCCCCGAGCTCCTGAACATTGATATCCTGGTACAATCTCCTTCTCGAAACTCTCACTCTGCTACTCTTTGCATGAGGTTTAAACCTCGTGTAATTATCGATAGATCCAACAGTTGTCAGCTGTTTAGACCAAGATCTGATGGCTCAGACCTGTCTCTCCATCGCATCATTCCTAAGCTACCTAGACACGAATTCACAGTCTAGATTCTTTCAAGGACCTTGGGGATCTACGATCCTGATTTCTTTGCTACTCGCGAAGATAAAGGAAGAAGGGTTAAGGCATTTAATGCCCTCGTTTATTCCTTCGATCTAACGATCGTGAATGACTGCAGATCTCCCGACAAGATTTCATTCGTTGATCAATACTTATTCTTCGAATCCTCAAGGGATTCTGCGACTTCTGTGCCTCTATAGAGTCTTTGCACACAAAGTGCTACCTCTTTTGAGATTCTCAAAAGGGGTATCTCTATGGGGATATTTATCCAAGGTATCACCCGAGATGGATAAGGGTATAGGTTTCCCGAGAAACGGATTGAATTCTGAATTGATTCAATGTGCGTATATACATATAAATATATTTATAGACATAATCCATACGTGGCTCTTCCATTATAAGCATGCAACCACCATTTTAGAATCATAACACTACACAGGCAGTCTTATACTCAGACCATTTATAAAACTGCATAGACTATGAGCATATATGTCAGCATATGAATTTCAAGGTGCAAGATGTAAAACACTTATTAGAAATAACTCCAAAAATGAGTGCAACTGCTGACAGGGGTGCTCATTTCCACCCAACCGTAGGCTCAACGACTCCCAACGGATTTACCACTAGCGACCCCGAGCTAAGACCACGATGCTGCGAGACTGTGTCTCGGTTTTCCAGTGACCGAGAATGAGGGTTACTCTCCCCCTTCTATGCTATCACTCACTCTGCATATCTCCAAAGTTCCTCCTCCTTCCCTTGTGTCTACCCTCTTCTCTCTCCTTCTTCATGCATTTTCCTCTTGCGAGGTTACGTGTGGTGCAATTTCCCTCACGGTGGTCAGGCCCGAGGCTCCTACGGATGGGCGGCTCACTTCCCCCATCCCTCATTAATTCCTGAGGAGCCATCTACCTTCCAGCCTTCGAGTAAATTATTTCAAACCAGTGAGCCACTCTTGGTTCTCTGGGCTAGTGAAGACCAAATACAGTATTGGCTTTTGGTGGAAGTTAACGCCACCTTTCCAGGTGCCTTCCACCAACTTTCTTTAGCCATCGTGGTCTCTTTTTTTTCAGCATATCCCCTCTCACCAGTCCTGCAATATATATATATATATATATATATATATAATCTTATTTACATTCATCGACCTTTTTCACAAGGTCCATTCACATCACACATTCACATTCTTGAGTTTGCCACAATTCTTGGCTAGTATAGTTATTTTTACAAACTGGGCGAAACAGGGTGTTACAATTCCCTCCCCCTTAAAGAAACATTGTCCTCAATGTTCTTATCTATCAACATGTCATGCATGTACAGAAGTAAACAAAATCAGATATGCCTATCTCATGGCATCCTCCATTTCCCATGTAGCCTCATCTGGGCCAAAATGTCTCCACTGCACCTTGACCTGTGCAATGGTTCGGTTCCGGAGCGGGGTTTCCTTTCTGTCCCGTATGCACTAAGGTTCTGGTAGAAATTCTCCCTGCATTTCCACCTAGATCATAAACCAGTCAATTATATGATTAGCATCATGTACATATTTCTTCAATAATGAAACATGGAAAACATTATGTGATTTTATTGTGGGAGGGAGTGCTAGCCTATAGGCTACAAGTCCCACTCTATCTAGAACCTCAAAGGGTCCACAATACCGAGGTGCCAACTTGGCACAAGCTCCCTTTTTCAGGGAACTCTGAGATATACATGATCTCCCACTTTGAACTCTCTTGGAGTTCTCTTTTGGTCGGAATAACTTTTCTGTCGGTTCTGAGTGACCCTCAGGTTTTGTTTTATTTGAGTCACCTGTTGTTAGATTTATTTCAACATGTTAGGTCCAAAAGAAATCCTGTTTATAGGATTACTCCAGCTGACTAGAGTGTTACACGGTCTACCATAGAGGGCTTCAAAGGGACTCATCCTTAAGGATGCTTGGTAGCCATTGTTGTAGCTGAATTCTACCAGTGGCAGGTAGTCTTCCCACTTCTTGGGTTGATGCATTACATGCATCCTTAACATATCTTCTAGTATTTGATTCAATCTTTCTGTCTGTCGGTCGGTTTGATGGTGATAGGTGGTGCTAATCAACAACTTCGTCTCTAAACTGACCATCAGTGATTTCCAAAAGTTGGAAGTAAATTTCGTGTCTCTATCAGACACGATCTCTTTCGGCATACCATGCAGTCTGAATATCTCTTTCATGAATAATTGGGTGATATCGATTGCCTTACAGGTCGACTTGACGGGGATGAAGTGAGCATACTTGCTCAATTCATCCACCACCACCATAATGGCGTCATTCTCTTTGGATGAGGTTGGTAATCCAGTGATGAAATCCATGGAAATGGTTTCCCATTTCCACTATGGGATTGGTAAAGGTTGCAATAATCCTGTTGGGTGTTGATGTTCTGCTTTAACCTGTTGAAACTATATGCATTTGGCTAGGTACTCGACCATGTCTTTCTTCAATCCAGGCCAATAAAATTGTTTCCTGGTGGCAGTGACCATTTTCCGGTATCCTGGATGACCTGAGTAGGGTCTTTTATGTAGTTCATCCATAATGAACCTCTTCAAGTCATCACACACTGGAATATAAAATATGTTTCTGTAAGTGAGAAAACCTCCTTCGGTCATATGATAGCCTTCATATTTTACTTCGGCGGGTTCTTGCTATAGGTACATGGTCATGGTTTGAACAAATGGATCTGTCCTTTGCACCTTTCTAACTCTTTCTTTGACATATGTCTCGGAGGTGCTCACCGCTGCCAGGTGAATTGTGTTTATACTTCTACTAAGGGCATCGACCACCCTATTTTCCTTACCTTTAATGTGTTTGATCTCGAAATCAAACTCTCTAAGGAGGGCCATCCACCTAGCTTGTCTAGCATTGAGCTTTGGTTGATCAAACAGGTATCGCAATCCATAGTGATCTGTCATAAGTACAAATTTTCTTCCCAGGAGGTAATGCCTCCACATTTTCAAGGCATGCACTATGGCAACCAGTTCTAGATCATGGGTCACATAGTTGACTTCATGCTCGTTCAATTTTCAGGATTCATAGTGGATCACGCTTCCTTCTTACATAATGAATCTTCCGAGTCCTTCCTTACAGGCATCTATGCACATGAGGAAATCAACTTCTAGATCAACAATCTTCAGCACAGGTGCATGGGTCAGTAGATGTTTCAGGGTTTGAAATCTTTCTTCACATTTTCGCGTCCATAGGAATTTTCTGCCCTTCTTCTAGAGGGCAGTGATTGGACAACCAATATTGGATAATCCTTCTATAAATATTCTGTAATATCCTCCTAATCCCATAAAGGATCTGATATCTGAAACATCCTTTGGGGTAGGCCATTCCATGATAGACCTGATTTTGTCAGGGTCCACTGCTACCCCTTCTTCAGACAGAACATCATGACCCAAGTAATGTATTTGCTTATGGAAGAAGTCACATTTTATGAATTTAGCATAGAGATGATGCTCTCTGAGTACTTGCAGCACAAGCTTAAGATCTCCTTCATGCTCTTCTCTATTCTTAGAGTAAATTAATATATCATCAATAAATACTAGCACAAATTTATATAGAAATTTACTGAGTACATTGTTCATCAAGCACATAAAAGTGGCAGGGGCATTGGTCAACCCAAATGGCACTACCACGAACTCATAGTGACCATACCTCATCTAGAAGGCAATTTTATGGATGTCTTCACCCTTGATTTGGACTTGATGGTATCTCGATCTCAAGTTGATCTTGGAGAAAATAGACGCACCTCCCAATTGATCAAACAGATCATCGATCCTTGGCAAGGGGTACTTGTTATTTATGGTTACCTTATTGAGTTGTCTATAATCTATACACAGTCTAAGTGTACCGTCCTTTTTTTTCACGAACAGGACTCGCGCTCCCCACGGGGACACTCTAGGTTGAATATAGACTTTATCCATCATTTCCTTTAATTACATATTGAGTTCAACTAACTCGGGTGTGCTCATCTAGTAGGGTGTCCTAGACACCGACACCACTCCCGGTGCAAGTTCTATTGAGAAGTCTATGTCCCTCCTCGGAGGTAAACCTGGTACCTCTTCTGGAAACACATCTTTGTATTCGCTTAGGGTAGGGTGATCGTCAAGGTTTGGTTTGTCATCTTCGATTGTTTTTAGCACCTATATTGCATATAGGATACATCCCTTTCGACAATACTTTCTCATTTGCAAAGATGATATTTGTCTCACCGAGACAAGTTTTCGGATCCCTTGAAGGGTTATCCTCTTCCCTTCCTTACTTACACATTCTAAGGTCTTATGGTAACAATCCAATCTGGCTTTATGGGAAGCTAGCCAATCCATACCAATCAACAGATCATACGATCCGAGGGGTAATACGTTAAGGGTTTCTTAGGTGGGAAATTCACCCAACATCAATTGGCAAGCTGGTATGACCTCTGCTACCCTTCTTTTGGTGCCAGTGGCTAACTATACCAACCATGGCTTGGTTTGTTTTTTTTGTTGTACTTTACACTTCTCAACAGCTTTAGGGGCTATATAACTCAAGTTTGAACTAGGGTCAATCAAAATAGACACTAGATGGTTGGAGATCATACCTTCTATCTCCACCACTGATGCTTGATGGTTAGCCTGGTTATTATCCAAGCCTGCATAAATTTGCGACACACTCCTAGCCACATCATTGATTGTAGTAGCTTCCTAGACGTTATAAATCCTCCAACTATTATGTTTTCTGTGTGGATAGTCTCTCAAAAGATGTTCTTCTCCACAACCCCAACATTTCAAATGTTCTCTCTTTGGGTTATCAAACTTTACTGGTACAGGTCCAGGAGTTTTATTTCCGCTCAAGGAGGGGAAATTCTACTGGTGCATACTCCAGGCTGGAAAGTTCATTCTTGGGTTCTTCTCGTAGTTCTTAAACCCTAGGGATTTAATTCCCCTTTTCTGAAATCTTGAACTATTCTTCTGTTTCCATCCTTCGCGAGGTTCTGGTCGATGCCCAAACTGTTCATGAAAATAGGTTTCCTTTCAGATAGTGTCTTCTAGAGTCTTTGGCTCATCAAATTTAATTATGTTCCGGTATTCCTTAGGTAGTCCACTGATGAAGCGTTGCACCTTTTCCTTTTCCTCCTTGATATAGGGTACATACCTCAACAAATTGAGGAATTTGTTGACATATTATTCTATAGTAAGTTGTCCTAGTTTGAGTTCATAAAACTCTTTAGTCTTTTCGTCGAAATATTTTTCCGACAGATACTTCTTCCGGAAGTATTTCTCAAACCGTTCCCAAGACAGATCCTCTTCGTGAACCCCTTTCATATTCTTAAGGTCTTCCCACCAAATGGAAGCCTTTCCTTTCAAGTTGAAAGTGGCCACTCAAGCCTTCTTATTCTCTGAAAAGTCATGGACTCTAAAATACTTCTTTAGTCCAAGCAGCCAGGCCTCTGCTTCCTCTCCCTTCTTTATTTCACCGTCGAAGAAGCGTGGTTTGGCCTTTCTGAATTCTTTGAGTTTTTGACCTTTGGAAGGATTTTGCTTCTTCTGTTTCTTTCGGGAATAGGAACTAGCCCTGCTGCTAGAAGAGCCTTTTGAATTGCTAGCTTCCTTCTCAGAGGAATCACTCGGCACCAGTCCTTTACCTCTGGAGTGGACCTTTTTTGAGGTGCTCCTCTCAATGTGGCCACTGATATGACCATGTTTCTAAGTTTCAGGTTCATGCTGCATTTTTCTTTGAGTGACATTATTTGTCTAGGGATCAATAATACCCAAGTATGTAGGATACACGGGAAGCGCCCCAGTGCAACGCGGGAGAATCTCTTTTCCGATCACAAGTCAAGCGAGCAAGCAAGGTTTTGTTGATATCAACCAAGATCCACCTACAAAGTAGATCGACGATCATCGGGTTTTCGGGGCTGTCAAGTTGTCCGAGATTTAGCGCATGATATAGCTCACATATTTCAAGACAAGTCTGGGTTGTCCAATCCAGTTGGGAAAACTGGCAGCCAATCGGTGTGTCAGGGATCGATGTTTCGAGGGACAAGGAGCCCCCCACCTATGGGAGTTGAAATCGTCGATCGGAAAAATCCTGATAAGTGCCCTTCAAAGCTGAGCCCACTGTCGTAGGACCAGGTCACATCAAGTGATCGTGTAAATGGGGGCATCCCCCTTTATATTAGCAAATACTATCTGGGTCGTTCATCTGAAGGACGCGTGGCACACATCCGCGTCTCGTTGACATTTGGGACTTCGAGGGGTAAGCACACCTCATCATTTCACCTCTCGAAACATCGAATCCCGAAACACCGAAAGCACTCTGGAAGACTGACATAGGGTCATGGCCTGTGGTCACTTGAGAAAGTAAAAGAACAGTACAAACGGGAGGCCAAAAGTGTCGAGTTAAGTTTTAGGAGGGGGAATTGTGTTCTCCAAGATGCTGGTTCGATGTAATCCAGAGCCTGGTTCCTGCTGGAATGAATGAAGAAGAAAGAGGGTGGTTGAAACCTCCCCTCACTCATTTATTGCAAAGTATGGGTGTCTCGGCCGAAAGCCTGCCCTAGACGGTCTTCTGTACTGGTTCTTCTCATGGAAGCCACGTCGAGTCCTCGACTCACTAGGAAAGCCTGCACACACTAATTCAACATTTAAGGGCCCAACTACCCCCTGGCGCGAGCCAAGAAAAATTAAGGTGGCGTATGATAGAGGAGTGTAGGCCAGATTTGATTGAAGAGACTCCTCGTCCCGAAAGTCCCGTGGGCCTCTGTTGGGAAAATATTTAGGAGTATATATATACTTAATTTGGATATTTTTCAGGGGGATCGATGGTAGAGCAGAGCTCCCGATTGTAAAGTTTTAGCACAGACTCTAGTTCTCTGGTTATGCATCTGTATATGAGATTTCTTGCTTTATGACAGATAGTCTTTCTTACTTCGTCTAATTTTCGTCTCATGCTAAGAGAGTTCGTGAATGAATGATTCGTGCAGATCATTGCAATTATGTCATGATAAAGGATTTATTTATGCATTATTGTATTCTCTGGTTTTCTGTGTTTGAGTGCAAGAAGATATTGTGTTTGGATGCCTTCTTCTACAGTCTACTGGAAACCTGACATTGACAACAAACCTTTGCATCTCTCTGATATAAGTCTTCCCCCTACTCACCCTTAATACACCTCACTGTCTGAAGTTCATGCAAGACCTCACCTGCCCATGCATTATTGGCCTAATTTAAGGACTCAAACAATATCGTCTGAGTTTACTTCCATTTGATCACTCCTTTTTATACCCATTACAAACTATCATGACATAAAACTGATGGCAATTGGGCTCTGCTCCTGCAAGCAATCCAGGAGTGATTTCTGACGCCAACATTTCTGGCGTCGCTGCCGGGGACGAAGTTGAAGATTTTCCCTGGGCAGAATGACATTGAGCCTCTGATTCTGAAGGTGCATCAGACATCAGAGCCCTTAAAGATTGCTACTATGCACCTGGCGACTCCACTGTGGTGACTCCATTGTTTCCACTTCACTGTTTCAGCTGTAGCTATTGTTAGCACACCTGAAAGATAACCCAGAGGAGCTTTCTCAAGAAGGTTTCAGCGGCTGCTTTCTCATCTTGAGAAGCTTCCTGGGGTAACGACAACGTTAAGATCTGGCCTTTGATGGTGAACAAGGACCGGACACACTCATTCTGCATAGCATTCACCTGGAGACTCCACATTTAATGACTCCATCGGAAGGGATTGTGTTGATAGAAGGAAGTTCATGTCGAAGGGAAAGACCAGGTATCAATTTATGAGCTTACTGCATGAAGTTCTGTATTTCCTTGTCAGCTCATTCTTCTCTTTCCCTTCATTTATAGATAATTTTTTCCTCTCCTTTGTACATTATGATGTCCTTGAGCCTCCCCTTATCCACTCAGAAGAAGAAAGCATAGCCTCTTCTTCTGTTGCAGATATTGATCTTGTGCCTTCACCTCTACCTATCCATGAAGATGAGATTTGTATCACACCTCCTCTTAGAGTTGAGTGCCCTTGTAGTCCTGAGGAGGTAGAGGATAATTCACAGTCTTCCCAGACCTCGTTACCCTTTGTTTTTCCTACTAAGCCTCCCCAGCCTCTTATTGAATCCCATGATCAACCCACTGCTTTTCAAATCAAAATCAGAAATAAGTTGTTTAAACCTCTGAGGTTACCATATCACCTTAACCCTTATCCTCATCATTTCTTCGAGTATCTTCCTCGATTTTTTGGGGAAGTCCATGTTACAGCTGAGAGGCATATGGAGGCCTTTGAGACCCTTATTGATCAGTTTGAGATCGTTCACGAGGATGTTGTCATGAGGATGTTCTCATGTTCCCTGTCTGGAGATGCTGCAACGTGGTTTAGATGTCTGGAGACCGGTCCTATTGGTTCCTGGACCGAACTATACCATGCTTTTTTTAAAAGTTGGGGTGAGAACAAGTCCCTTGATCAATATTGGTTCGAGTTTAATGCCTTGAGGAGAGGGGAAGATGAAGCCTTGATTATTTTCAACAGAATATTTTTTAGTGCTTATCATAGCTTTCTTATAGACATCAGACCCACGGAGACTGCTGCTATGGTGTACTATATCACGGCTCAGCATCTAGAGCTAGTATTCCTCTTGAGAGAGAGGAAATCCTCATCATTGATACATCTGTTTGAGGATGCTATAGAGGTTGAAGGAAACATCAGGGCTAGAAAGTGGACTCATAAGAAGGCATATTTTCATATACAGGAGGAAGAAGGCTATCATTCTATTTCAGAATCTGAACAGGAATATAGAAATTATGGATCAGGTCTGGAACAAGAACACAGAAGTGGTCATTATGACCTAAAGCCTGTTGCTCCTTTATTTGAGTATCATCTTTCTGGGGTAAAAGCTACAACTGCAGAAGATCCAAAGTGGATTTTCAAGGAGGGAGAGGGACATTCTTTTGTGAGCAGAGAATTTTTTGCAAAGGAGCATCCTGGTCTTCTGAAGTGGCCAGGGTTTTGTCATATTCCCCACAATCCAGTGGTCATATACATGGAGTCCTACATTTCAGATTTCCTGAAATGTTCTATAAATATTAATCCACCCATATGCACAAGGGAGGATCGCGTTAAGAAAGATTTCCAAGACCACATTATAGAGCCTGTTCCTTTATTAATTAAGGAAAGGCCATGGGTGGAAATCATCTCTACTAGGCTTGCGGGAAGCATAGAGTAGCATAAAGAGGAAGGGATTAGTAGACATCTCATCTCCTATCCAGAGCCTATTTGTGGGTAGGGGTCATCTGGCATTGGCCAGCCTGCATCTGTCCTCCACCCACTTGTGCACTTTGAAGACATCATGCCATGGGTGAGCAACCACGGAGGACAAGAGATGTTTTCTGACCAACTAAACTCCCCTGGCATTATATATTGTGACCCTGTGGGGTTCTATATGGAGTTGTGCTTCCCAAAGGCTTTGGAGCCTATAAATTTATTCCCCTTCTCAACTTTTGGGGGTATCGACATCATGGTTAACCTCATCTTCATCTGGCTATCATACCTCCCTAGCATTTTATGTAGCATCTGCGGTAAAGAGAAGGAACAGATCACCAAGCAGCATGGGTGGCTATGGTGGAAATTTTCTTTCACCTAGATCATATATATTGAGTTTAGTAGCTTAGGGACTATACATAAATAAGTTGTTTTGAGCAGGCCCGTTTGTTTGTTTTATTTTCCCTTTCAGCATATATTTCTTAGTAAGAGGTTTTGAACTTGACTCCATAGCCCAACAACAAGGCACTGGAACTGCAAAATGAGTCCTTAGAGAATCACAGGGACGACTCTATCCCCCATGGAGCCTAATGTTAGCGACATTATTTGTCTTGGGCTCAATAATACCCAGGTCTGCAAGATACACGGGAAGCGCCCCAACACAACGTGGGAGAAACTCTTTTTCGATCACAAGTCAAGCGAGCAGGCAAAGTTTTGTTGACAGCAGCCAAGATCCACCTAAAAAGTAGATCGACGGTCATCGGGTTTTCGGGGCTGTCAAGTTGTCCGATATTTAGCGCATGATATAGCTCCCATATTTCAAGACAAGTCTGGGTCATCCGATCTAGTTGGGATAGGTGGCATCCAGTAGGCGTGTTGGGGATCGGTGTTTCGGGGAACAAGGAGCCCCCCACCTATTACAATTGAAATCACGGATCGGTGAAATACCGATAAGCACCCTTCAAAGCTGAGCCCACGGTCCTAGCACCAGGTCACATCAAGCGAGCATGTAAACGGGGGCAGCCCCCTTTATAGTAGCGAATACTATCTAGGTTGTTCACCTGAAGGACACGTGGAACACATCCGCATCTCATCGGCATTTGAGACTTTGAGGGGTAAGTGCACCTTGTCATGTCACGTCTCGAAACCTCGAATCCCGAAACGCCGAAAGCACTCTGGAAGAATGACGTAGGGTCATGGACCGTGGTCACTTGAGAAAGTAAAAGAACTGTAAAAAGGCGAGGCCAAAATCCCCGAGTTAAGTTTCAGGAGGGGGGATTGTGTTCTCCAAGATGCTGGTTCGACGTAATCCAGAGCCTGGTTCCTGCTGGAATGAATGAAGAAGAAAGAGGGTGGTTGAAACCTCCCCTCACTCATTTATTGCAAAGTATGGGTGTCTCGGCCGAAAGCTTTCCCTAGACGGTCTTATGTACTGGTTCTTCTCATGGAAGCCACATCGAGTCCTCGACTCGCCAGGAAAGCCTGCACATGCTAATTCAACATTTAAGGGCCCAACTACCACCTGGCGCGAGCCAAGAAAAATTAAGGTGGCGTATGACAGAGGAGTGTAGGCCAGAATTGATTGAAGAGACTCCTCGTACAGAAAGTCCCGTGGGCCTCTGTTGGGAAAATATTTAGGAGTATATATATACTTAATTTGGATATTTTTCAAGGGGATCGATGGTAGAGCAGAGCTCTTGATTGTAAAGTTTTAGCACAGACTCTAGTTCTCTGGTTATGCATCTGTATATGAGATTTCTTGCTTTATGACAGACAGTCTTTCTTACTTCATCTAATTGTCATCTCATGCTAAGAGAGTTCGTGAACGAATGATTCGTGCGGATCATTGCAATTATGTCATGATAAAGGATTTATTTATGCATTATTGTATTCTCTGGTTTTCTGTAGCACAAGAAGATCTTGTGTTTGGATGCCTTCTTCTACAGTATGCTGGAAACCTGATGTTGACAACAGACCTTTGCATCTCTCTGATATAAGTCTTTCCCCTACTCACCCTTAATACACCTCACTGTCTGAAGTTCATGCAAGACCTCACCTGCCCATGCATTCTTGGCCTAGTTTCAGAACTCAAACGATATCATCCGAGTTTACTTCCATTCGATCACTCCTTTTTATACCCATTACAAACTATCGTGACATAAAAATGATGGGCGTTGGGCTCTGCTCCTGCAAGAAATCTAGGAGTGACTTCTGACGCTAACAGATCAGATAAACTCTGCAGTAAAACTGTGTTAATTTCTGTTTTCTTTTCTTGTTCTTTCATCATCCTTTCATTGTTAGCCTTGCAGCTTTGTAATTCGACCATGAGACTCCTCACAGTCTCATCTAGATCTAGAGGGGTCCCTACTACACTTCTTTCATCAGACTCTTCGTCTCTATTGTGGGAGCCTTCTCCCACTTCCTGGTGAGTCACCATACTATGCGTTGATAATTTCCCGCAGTTGGTCTTTCACTTATGTGAAAAAGGAAAAACACTGGTTGTTAGTCGATATTTATATTTATTTATAACTAGTACATAATTCATATTTTCACATGTACACACACAGAGTAGGTGTTTTCTATTCTTAACTTCGTCTTTTGATTAGGAAGGTTAAGACAAGGGGGGGGGGGGGTACTCCTTTTAAGAGTGTTATGAACGGAGCTTCTGCGCAACTCGTTCATGAGCCCAAGCAGGCCAAGTGTTGTAACCATGGTCTGATACCAATTTGTCACATACCCACTACGACATAGTAAAAAATTTTCTTTTCCTCAAGGGACAGAATCCCTGAAGTCCTACGGGGGCCTAGCACAGGCTAGTTCTTCCCTATTCACCTCCCTGTGATCGTGGATCACAACCACAGACCGAGCAAGTATGGCATCCTCTCGCTCTTCATGGCTTAGCACTAACCAGAGTGTCAAGTATTTCTACTCTGCAAACCCCAACACAGTGAAACACCGAACCCCGATAGGGCTAGCAAGTACAAGATCCCCATTTGGGTCTTGTCCTCGTGACCAGATTTTGTGACCCCATGCTCAAATCGGCAAAGACCTTACTAGCCCTTTGTGATTCAGGAAATCACGATGCATGACTTCTTCCTTTCCCATTCAAATCCCCGAAATTAATGAAGTCTCCCAAGATTCCCTCCAAAGGAGATCAACGGTTCTACACCTCCCCTGATCCGATGGCTTGGATCCTTTCATGATTTCAGTGCCCGGGGTCTCGAGATGGAATGATCCCAAAAACTCATGTCGTGCAAATCTCTGAACTCTGGTATGGGTATCCGTGTAGGAGATCAATAGTCCTTGATAGTGTGGATCCAACGGTCCACAGGATTTCGGAACTTTCCCTGAGCTCTGACCGCTCACCACGCGTCTCCCTTGATGGATGGTCCAGATTCCTTTGGGGCTTCTCTTTGACACTTTTCTCCACTCGCAACCTCCCAGGTTGAAGCATCGAGCTCTCGTTCTCTTCTTCTTTGAAATCCTGAGACGTGAAAGTCAACAATAGTTGACTTCCTCTTTGCACTTCTTGCAACTCGCCACTTCGCGAGTTGTAGCGTCAAATCTTGGAAACTTTCCTTCACAAACCCCCGAGAAGCGATATCTATTATTCTTCTCGTGTTCTCGCTACTCGAGACTTCGCAAGTCCAAGGGTTGAATTATCAGGCTCTTATCCCATGAATCCCCAAGACGCGAGAATTGAACGAAATGTTGACTCCCTTCTCCAAGCGACTGGTGTCCACCCGTCAATCACGCGACCCCACCAGAAAATTCTGCCACATGTTCTCTCATGCTCGGTTCTTGAAACTTCTCTACTCGGGAAGTCGTAAATGACTCATTTCAACCTCCGAACTCACGAACCCCTGACATGCGAGGTATCGAGACGCTAGATCCCATGGCTTTCCTTCCTCTTGGATCGATGGCCCGAATCATATCGTGATCTCGCGGCTCATGACTTCGTGACTCCAAGAGTCTGGTCTTCTACCTTCAAACTTACGAATCCAAAATACGTGAAATGGATGGATCTCTACCACCTATCCTCCAACATGGACAGTCCTGATGTCTTCGAGACTTTTGGGATGTAGTCAAGTTCAGTCTTCAACTTAAGTAAAGAATTAGATCGATGGCTTATAGGGTTTCGATGGCTCCCTAGGATCTATGGTCGAGGATCCTCTCGTGACTTCACCATTCGTGAGGTCAAGAGACTTCCTCTTCTGACTCCCAATGTTTGAATCCCCGATAGGGAGGATCTCATGACACATGTCCTTCTGCAGACAAGTGGATCAGATCTATTTTGCCTTGTCACGATTTCTGAGGTTGAGTACTCGGACTCTCGTACTCCAGATCCTCGAGCTCCCGAACATCGATATCCCGATACAATCTCCTTCTTGGAAATCTCGCTCTGCTACTCTTTTCATGAGGTTTAAACCTCATGTAATTCTCGATAGATCCAATGAATGTCGATTGTTTAGACCAAGATATGATGGATTAGACCTGTCTCTCCATTGCGTCGTTCCTAAGCTGCCTGGACATGAATTCATGGTACAGATTCTTTCATGGACCTTGGGGATCTACGATCCTGATTTCTTCGCTACTCGCGAAGATAAAGGAAAAAGGGTTAAGGAATTTAACACCCTCGTTAACAGATCTCCCAATAGGATTTCATCTCCCAATAGGATTTCATCTGTTGAAAAAGGGTTAAGGCATTTAAGGCATTTAACAGATCTCCCAATAGGATTTCATCTGTTGATCAATACTTATTCTTTGAATCCTCAAGGGATTCTGCGACTTTTGTGCCTCTGCAGAGTCATTGCACACAAAGTGCTACCTCTTCTGAGCTTCTCAAAAGGGGTGTCTCTATGGGGAGATTTATCCAGGGTATCACCCGAGATGGATAAGGGTATAGGTTTCCCGAGAAATGGCTTGAATTCTGAATTGATTCAATGTGCGTATATACATATAAATCTATTTATAGACATAAGCCATATGTGGCCCTTTCATTATAAGCATGCAACCACCAGTTCAGAATCAAAACACTACACAAGATGTATTATACTCAGACCATTTATAAAAATGCACAGACTATGAGCATATATGTCAGCATATGAATTTCAAGGTGCAAGATGTAAAACACTTATCAGAAATAATACCAGAAATGAGTTCAACTGCTGAGAGGGGTGCTCGTTTCCACCGAAGCGTAGGATCAGCGACTCCCAATGGATTTACCACTAGCCACCCCTAAGCTGAGACCATGATGTTGTGAGACTATGTCTCAGTTTTCCAGTGACCAAGAACGAGGGTTACTCTCCCCCTTCTCCACTATCACTCACTCTGCATATATCCAGAGTTCCTCCTCCTTCCCTCGTGTCTGCCCTCTTCTCGCTCCTTCCTCACACATTTTCCGCTTGCGAGGTTGTGTGTGGCACGATTTCCCTCACAGTGGTCAGGCTCGAGGCTCCTACAGATGGGTGGTTCACTTCCCCCATCCCTCATTAATTCCCGAGGAGCCATCTACCTACCAACCTGCGACTAAATTATTTTGGGCTAGCGAGCCGCTCTTGGTTCTCCAGGCCAGTGAAGACCAAATACGGTATTGGTTTTCGGTGGAAGTTAACACCACCTTTCCAGGTGCCTTCCACCACCTTTCTTCAGCCATCGTGGTCTCTTTTTTTTCAGCATATCCCCTCTCAGCAGTCCTGTAATATATATATATATATATATATATATATATATATAATCTTATTTACATTCATCGACCTTTTTCACAAGGTCCATTCACATCACACATTCACATTCTTGAGTTTTCCACAGTTCTTGGCTAATATACTTATTTTTACAAACTGGGGAAAACAGGGTGTTACAATAACCCTAAAGGAGTCACCCCTATGCCACATACCTTTCTCTACTACCATCGAGCATCCATAGCCCCGAAGAAGATATCTTAGAAAATAAAACAAAGTTAATGTGATGATATTGGGCATATTTCAATTTAAGAGCTCTTCTTTCCTTAGGACTTAGATTTTTAGGACATGTTCCATGATGAAGGAAATTAGAGAGATATGAATACCATGTGTTGGAATGTTTGGGTTGACCCGGGTTCTACTTTAGGTTTCCAACAAAACTCTACAAACTATCGGCCCTTCTCGAGACCACAAGGAAACACTACACACAGATCACACAATGAAGTCTCACCTAAGATGACTTATGGGTGACTAAAAGACTCATATGTTTGAAATTGTGGAAGAGATTTGTGTCATGGGGATGTCATACATATTTTCAACTTCAACATACATCATATCTACCATTCTAATATCATATTCATTCATTAACATTCATTCCACAGTAAATATCAGAACTATTCTAGTGTGTGTTGCATTTTACTTCTACAAGATTCATTCATTCAACATAAATAAAGTAACTACAAGAAATATACAACCATTCCATAGAAATACACAAGTTTTACCATGGTTCACCCCTCTTAGCTATGCCCACAAAGATCTGGCATTATTTTCTTCTTTATTCATCTTCATCAAAATATTGTGTTGTGCGCATTACATCAAAAGTGCATATGAGATGCACATGTATGTGTGAGGCTGACCACTATCGGACCAAGGTCCAAATATTTTAACATGATCCTCATTTACAATCCATAACTCTCAAAAACTGATTCATCTCCAAAACAAGTTCCACAACTAGATAGCTCAAGAAATAACTCTTTCTCTCATGACATAAAATCATCAAATCATATTTTACAATACATATTTATACTAAAAAAATGGGTTAAAACCTATTACAGACATGACCTAAACCATAACCCTAAGTGGATTAGGTTTTTCCACATTCTAACTTCATGTGCACATTGTTGATCCGCTCCCTCCTTCTTTTCCTTTGAATTTCCTACTTCCTCTCATTGTGTTTCCTTATTCTATGGCACACACTCCTTTTCTGGTCCCTTTTTCAACTGCTTCATTAATTGTTGCTCATTTATCGAAAATGTCCTACACCAACAGGCCCCCAACACTCACCTATGGCTTATCCTGAGCCACTCAGGTAGTGTTTTCATCCTTCAGTTTATTTTGCAGCTTGTGGAACTTTCTTGAAATATCTTTAGCTTGAGTTTTTATTTGCGTGCTCTTCTTTTCCACAAACTCCACATTCTTCACAGTGATATTATCCTTTATCAAATATTCAGTCTCCAAGATAATGTTTTCAATATTCCCCTTGGATGTAGCAATATTTGTTAACATTTTCTCTGCTCTCTCTTGGTGGCTCCAATTGATATTGCTTCGAATGATTCTCTTCTTGATTGGTATTCAATTCTTCCTATGGGTTCTTTAATTCATGGGCACTTCACAACCTATCATGGATTTTCATCATCTTCTTTTTTTTCTTCAAGTTCTTCATTGTAGTGCTTAATCCTTCCTCTTTATTGTCTAATTCTTGCAGTTTGTCATCCTTCTGTAGGCTCGTCCATAATCCACGCTTCTATCATATAACTCTATGATTTCCTAAATTATCTACGCAATACTCTCCTTATGTCATGTCACCTTATGCTTCCTCTTCGTATTAACTTCTAGTGGCATGCTTGGTTGTAGGAGTGCCATCAAATCTATGATGTGGCTCTTATAATCCTCCATATTCTATGATCTCTTCTCAATATTACCCTCAATGGTGTAACACCCAGGGTTGCGAACCCCAATTTTAAATAATGTATCGTTACATTGTTGAGAGTCCAGAGTGCCCAACAAATTATTAAGAGGACAGTGTGCCTAAGAAATGTAATGGTTGATCATTATTAATAATACATACATTGTTGGATGCTAAACGGACAAGGAATAGAGTTATAGGGGGCTATGATTTCACAACAGAGGAGGCTTGAGGGGATAAATGTTTATTTCCTATTTTAATTACCCTCTAGTCTAAGGGGGTGGATCAGTTATGTGGGATTCTTGGGGAAGGCCATGAGGTTCTTTATTCCCCATGAATTACTTAAACCTGCCTATGGTCTGATGGGGGGTTTGGTTGATGCCTTGTTCGCTGATTGTTGTTTGTTCATTCATTCACTCATCCACTTGACTACTGGTTCATGCGTTCATTCATTTTATCACTCGCTCATTCATATTGTCCCTACATATCACTCATTCATCCATCCTCACTCGCGTCTTGGCTTGGGAAAAGGAACCGTACTGTCAAATACTAGCCATGGTATTTTTGGCTGTAGTGGTCGCTGGTGTGATCTAGCCATGACTTGAGGCCTGCATGTCTAAGATGTGTTGGCCTATGTTCAACATTGTTCATAGCTGCAAGTCCTAAGAGTTCCATCATTGATATTCTAGACCAGTTGTGTTGGTGCCCAAAATAAGGAGAAGAACTGCCTAAGGGACTGCATGGCAGAGAAGGGTGGAGGTCTATTCTCTTGGGTGGTGCAAGCTGGGTAGAAGAGAGTTCATTACTTGGATTGTTGTGAGTGCTGGGAAATCCTGTGAGAGATTGAGTGTTGACTGGTTTGGGAAGCCAACTAACACTCTGGAAATTTTCTTATGGATTCATAGCCCTATCTCAGGGGTGACACTGCTGTTGAGATTTGGAACAGTAGCGTCTACAGTTGGGTGGAACCTCCTTGGTATGCAACCAGTTGGTGTCATCTTTTATAAATATAAGTGCTCTTTGTTATGGTATTATTTACCTATATATAAATGTATTTTCGTTGTGTATTTAATTATCATTTAATTGAATCATTAGAATATTCATGCTTGTTGTTTATTGTTGTGCATGTCATTATATCCTTTTCTTTTATGCATCCTTATTAATTTATAAGGGTATCGGTAAAAGAGAGAATTCCAAGGGTGGGATTGAAGGTGGTGTACCTCGGCCTATGGGTGGATGGGTATGTTACAGTTTGGTATCAGAGATTTTGGTTGAAACATTGGGCCAGTATGGGTCCGGTATATTGGTCAGAGTCTCGTGGTCGAGATCAAATTCTCACCGTGAAGTTAAAAAGATCAAGAGGAATGGTGTTGTAGAGTCTACGTAGGAGCTAGAATGTCAGTGGTGCTTTATAAGGGTTCGAAGGATCGTGACCACCCCCTTCGAATTGGGGATCGATCACCACTGTGGGATCAAGAGAGATCTAAGATCGTTGGATCGAAGGGCAGGTGAACAAGGGTCGTCCGATGAAAGAGAAGCAAATGTTAAGTCACAACCGTCAGACCCCATTGGGGAGAGATATTGATGGTTAGGAGGCATTACAGGGAACCAAGTTGCATGGGAGTTAATTCCCCAAGGCGGTCTCGCAATCCAAACCATAGTTTCAATGAGGGGTTATGTGTCAGCATCGAAATAATTGCGGGGAAAAATCGGGTTACTCCAAACCGTCGATGCGCTCCCCCACAAACTGAACGGTATTAAGTGATATGACATGTTAGTTATCTAACATCGAAACTCTAAAGAGCTGAAGTAGATCCAGACTGTTGATCGAGGTGGATGCATGGAAGGAGATCATGCACTCCACGGATAACCACTTCGGAAGAAAGATGAATGCGAAAATCCAAAACTCCCAAAGGCCCAAAGCCTAGAGTTCATCTGGACCATGCATTAACAAGGACATGCAACACCAAATCTCTTACTTCAGAGACTTAGTACTCCAGAAGTTTTTGCAGACAGAAGAACTAGGGAAAGAGTTACCAGAAGTCCCAAAGTAATTGAGGACCATTGATTTCAAATCAAAAAGAGTCATTGATCCTTGCAGTAGTATCTCCCAAAGTCCCGAAGTCTGGGGTTAATACATGTTGACAGTTTAGCCAGTTTAGGAATTCAGAGTTCAGGAGAATTGGAAGTTTTCCAGTGTGGAAACTCCCAAAGCCTGAAGTCCCAAAGCCCGAAGAGCCGAAGTGGCAGAGAACGATGATGTCAACTCGAGGTGATGTGGACCCAGGAAGGTTAAGCAATTCGAAAATTTTGAGTTCGGGAGACTTGGGGAGTGCAAGCGTAAAATCTTTCGAAGCCCGAAATTTCAAAGTGACGTAGTTTGCAGACGTCACTTGGGATGACGTGGTGTTATAACCCTAAATTGCACCACACATGCTTACCTGGCATCAGGCCAACTCATATCCCTTCATTGCCAAAACATCTACTCAACAACGTCCTTGAAAATCCTCTTGGGTCAAGGCCCACGTGCCCTAACCCATTACTGCACACATGTACACACTGGCAGGCCTACTACAGCCCGCGTGTACCTAACAAAACACAAAAATAGGAAAGTTTCCAATGGGACAAAAAGCTATGGGTCAGTTAACTGAAACTCCCAGCCATGCATGGCTGAGAGTTCGTCCAAAACCCTATCTCCTTCTAGCCTATAAAAGAAGGGGTAGGGGTACCATTTGGAGGAGGAAAATTATAGCGAAGAAACTTTGCCCATTTGTCGAATCCATTGTCCCAACCCTTTAGCCTTTCCTCAAGCCTAAGGAGAATTAACGCAAAGCAGTTGGAGGACAAAAGAAGAGGAGGAGCCTAGGATCAGGATCAAGGAGCAGTGGTCGGTCTCGACTTTGATTGTAAGTTGATTCATTTTGAAAATAATAAAAGAATACTTTTCCCATCCCAATGCATGAGTTATCTATGGTTTGTGTAATTTATGCTTAATTTCTAACCCTCAAGTAGAAAAGTAGCATGCATGCGTAGTTGTTTGTCTTGATTGCAGGATAACTTTGGAAGGAGCAACGCAAGCAAGCGGTCAAAAGCGCAACGGAGGATCTACGCCAAACATTAGTAAAAAGGTTAGTAGTTCCTTTCCATGCATGTCTCGTGAAAGAGGGGTTTAAGTTTTGGGGTGGTAAGTTGAAAAGTCATTTCTTTACGGTCAAAATCTGCATGCAAGTCTGACCCTAGTTTTCTAGTCCGTAGGGTATTTTTCCCAACAACACGTGGACACATGGGATGTCTGCCACATGTAAGTGAGTTTTGAACATGTGGAGGATTGAAATGTCAGTTAGAATGTGACATGTGTCACCCGCCTGATTAGGCCACGTGTCTGCTTCTAGTATTTAACAACGTGGCGACAAATCGTGCAGACTAAAGACTGGGTAATCCAAAGTAAAATGATGTGACAGTTGGCATTGGGTCAAAAACTCCTGAAGATCTGAAGTGATTCATAGCTATGGATCTGTGGGAGGACACGCGTTGACAGATTATGAACTCTGGGTAAAATCATTCCGAGAGGAAGCAAGCAGAGAAAGTTGAGACTTCCGAAGGCCGGAGTGCCAAAGTGGATCTCGATCATTGATCATGAAAGAGGACGAAGACCATTGATCTGGTCTTGGTTGAAGGTTCTGAAGTCCCAAAGCTCTAGATAAGAAATTTTTCAGCGAAGCGCAGGGTTATGACCATGGTCACATGCATTTGAGAGCTGAGGGAAGGAGGGCTAATGGTTGAATTGGTTGTCTTCGAGACAGAAAATTGCTAAGGAAGGATTTAGCCAAGGTTTCTAATCATGGTCACCTGGGAAGGTGGTTTGAAAGAAGAGCCTGTGAAGAATTGAATTCGGTATCGGCTAAAGGATAACATGGAAGTGTTATATGATGAAAATGGATACATTTATGTTCCTCATCAGTTGAGAAGAAAAAAGGACCTGTAACATGGTTTGGAAAATTTTGTTTATCATATGCATAATTATAACAAAATGGTCATTTGGACATTTTCCAGAATTAAGGGATTTGAACAAGTCATCTCAGAATGCTTATTGAAGAAATGGAAGAAGGAAAGGGAGTGTCCAGCCATGATAAGGAGTCTGAAGGCCAGAATACCAGAGTTGGTAATGCAAAGACAGAATCCAATGGATGCAAGGGGAAATATGCAATGTGGTGGGATCAATTGAAGCAAGTTGAACATATTAATGAGAGTGGGATCACTTGGAAGAAGTTCAAGAAGTAATTCCAGAAGGAGTACCTCTCAGAGCATTTCTATGTCAATAAAATGTAGGGGTTCTTTGAACTCAGGTTGGGAAGCATGAATATGGCAGAATATGAGAATAAATTCTTGGGATTGTTAAAATATGTTGGGTTTATAAACGATGAAAAGGTAACGATACAAATATTTTTGAGTGGAGTGCCAGCCTTTTATAAAGAAAATATTAGGTACGATGAGCCCAAGACCTTGACTGAAGCCATCAGGAAGGATAAATACCTGTATGATCAAGGACAGGGAAGAGAATCCCTGTAGAAATATTGGAAGGATAAGAAGAAGAAGAAGTCTGATCAGAGGAGGAAATGACTAAAACCTCCCTTCAATAGGAATGAGCCTAATAGAAATCATCAAGATCAGTATGGTAAGGGTTAATACAAGAAATAAGACTCCTTCAAAAAAAGAGGAAGACCACATGTCCAATGTTGGCGATGAAAAGAAGATCACCTATACAGGGATTTCCCACACAGAAAGGACAGAGTGAAGACTGTGCACAATGTCCAAGAGGCTACAACAATCAAAGATATGGAAAGGATCTATGCAACTTTAGATGATCGACAAGAAGAGTACCAATCCTATATGATCGAGGTGGAAGGTAAGATCATAAATCAACCTATTGCTATTTTGATTGATTCAGGAGAAAGTCATTGTTACATTGATCCTAAAATAGTGGATAGGTTACATTTGGAGAAAATTAAGCTTGGAAAATAAAATTTGGTTCAACTAGCCACTAGAACCAAAAGGAGAATCCATGATATGGTCAGAGGATGTTCCATAAGTCTTAATGGTGTGAATACAAATGCTGACCTAAATATCATACCATTGGGGTCTTATGACATTCTAATTGGAATGGATTGGTTGGACAAGCATCATGCTATCCTGGATTTTCATAGCAACACATTTACATGTCTTGATGGAGATGGAAAATAGATCACTATGAAAGGATTTCCAAGACCCATATCTATAAGGGAGATTTCATCCTTACAACTGAAGATATGTTTTAGAAAAGGATGTCAATTGTATGCAGCTCATGTGGAAGAGCCATAAAATACAAAGGGGCCAAGCCTTGAAGATTTCTCGGTACTGCAAGAATTTGAAGATGTATTCCAAGAAATACCAGTTTTGCCACCAAGAAGGGAGATAGATTTCTCAATTGATTTAGTGCCAATATCTTCCCCGATGTCAAAAACACCTTACAGAATGAGCACACCAGAGTTAAAAGAATGACAAATGCAGTTGGAGGAATTGTTGAAGAAAGGGTATATACGTCCAAGTGTTTCACCTTGGGGAGCACCAGTACTTTTTGTCAAAAATAAGGATGGAACCTTGAGGCTTTATATTGACTTTCAACAACTAAATAAGTATACTATAAAGAACAAGTATCCTCTACCTAGAATTGATGACCTCTTTGATCAGCTAAGAGGAAAAAATGTATTTTTGAAGATTGACCTGAGGTTAGGATACCATCAGGTAAGAATCAAGGAGGAAGACATTCATAAGACAACCTTTAGGACCAAGTATGGGCATTATGAATTTGTAGTGGTTTCATTTGGACTGACCAATGCACCATCTTTATTTATGTGCCTAATGAATGGCATATACAGAAATTATTTGGATAAGTTTGTCATAGTGTTCTTGGATGACATACTTATCTATTTTAAGTCTGAAGAGGAGCATGAACATCACTTAAGACTGGTATTGCAAGTACTGAGAGAACATCAGTTGTATTCCTAGCCGAGTAAGTGTTATTTTTATCAAAAGAAGATCCATTACATGGGACACATTATTTCAGAGCAGGGCATAGCAGTAGATCCAGAGAAGATTGAAGCCATTAGAGGATGGCCAACACCTAGAAATGTGTCAGAAGTTAGATATTTTATGGGATTAGTTGGTTACTACAGAAGGTTCATATTAGGGTTCTCTAAGATTTCGCATCCCATCACTTCTTTGAAAAAGAAGGGAAATAAATTTTAATGGACACCTAAGTGTGAAGACAATTTTAATCTGTTGAAGGAATTACTTACTAGTGCACCTGTGTTAAAGATTGTTGACCGAAATGAAATTTTTGTGGTATGTACAGATGCATGTACGGAAGGACTTGGGGGAGTCCTCATGAAAAATGGACATGTCATTGGTTATGAGTCCAAAAATCCTAAGGAACATGAGAGGAATTATGTCACACATGACTTGGAGCTTACTGCCATTGTCCATGCCTTGAGGATTTGGAGGCATTATCTCATGGGGAAGAGATTTGAATTAAGTATAAACCACATTGGCATGAAGTATCTTTTTGAACAACCAACCTTGAATTCCAGGAAAACAAGATGGCTAGAATTTTTAAGTGAATATGACCTTGATGTCAATCATATCAAAGGAAAAGAGAATAAATTTTCCAATACACTTAGTAGAAGAGTGCATCTCATGCATGCTACTATTGTCAGTATGCATCAGTCAGAATTGAACAAAAGAATTTTAGATGGTCTTGTTGCAGATCAGCATTACCTACAAGTAAAGGAAAGCTTACAGCAAGGAGATGTACCGCAAAAAATAAAGGAGTATGAGATAAAGGAAGATGGAGTACTCATGCATAAGAATAGAATCTATGTTCCTAGTTCAAGAGAAATGAGAAATTTAGTATTGAAGGAAATGGATAATGTTCCTTATGTTGGACATCCTAGTTACCAAAAAATGATTACAGCAGTAAGAATCCAGTTCTTTTGGTCGGGAATGAAAAAGGATGTTGCTGATTAAATCACATAATGTATGGAATGTCAGAAGGTGAAAGACGAACATAGGCATCCAGTAGGGTTTCTACAGCCTTTACCCATTCCAGAGAAGAAATGGGAAGTGATCACCATGGATTTCATCACAGGATTACCTAGAATGAATAAGCAACATGATTCCATCATGGTGGTGGTTGAAAAATTAACAAAGGATGCTCATTTTGTTCCTGTAAAGACAACACATACAGTGGCTAATATTGCAGAAATTTGCATGAGAGAGATTGCTAGGTTCCATGGGATACCTAGGACAATTGTCTCAGACAGAGATACAAAGTTTACCTCCAATTTATGTAGGGGATTGTTTAAAGGATTTGGTACAAATATAAACTTTAGCACATCATATCATCCCCAAATAGATGGGAAAATAGAGAGGGGGGACCGAATAATTGAAGACATGATGAGAATGTATGTGATGGATAAGCCATCTAAGTGGGAAGATTACTTACACTTGGTTGAGTTTGCATATAATAAAGGGTATCAATATTCTTTGAGAATGATCCCATTTGAAGACTTCTATGGTATGAAATGAAATACTCCAGTGAGTTGGGACAACCCAACAGACAGAATGGTACTTGGGCTAGAGTTTCTCAATGATATGAAAGACCAGATCATTAAGATCAAGCATAATTTAAAGACAGCTCAGGATAGACAGAAAGTTTATGCAAACAAGAAAAGAACAACTAGAGAATTTAAAGTAGGGGAGCATGTTCTTATGAAAGTGAAGCCCAAGAAAAGTTCTTTGAAATTGGGTAGTTGTAAAAAGCTGGTAGCCATATTCTGTGGTCCATTTGAAATATTAGACATAATAGGACCAGTTGCATACATGCTTGCATTTCCTACTTCCATGAATGTGCATAATGTATTTCATGTCTCTTTACTAAATAAATGTGTACATGATCCTAACCATGTTATTGATTGGCATATGATTCAGGCAGAGATAGAGGGAGATTTTCAGGTTCAGCCAGTGCGGGTATTGGACAGAAAGGTCAAAATGTTCTGGAATCGAGTTATAGAGATAGTAAAAGTTCAGTGGACCTGCTACGGTCTTGAGGATGCTACCTGTGAGTATGAAGATGCCATGCAGGTAGAGTACCCACAACTTTTTGAATAAATTTTGATATTTTGATCTCTATTTTGTATATGCACTGAGGACAATGCCAAAATAAAGGGGAGGGGATGTAACACCCCAGGTTTCGAACCCCCATTTTAAATAATGTATTGTTACATTGTTGAGAGGACAGAGTGCCCAAACGATTATTAAGAGGCTAGTGTGCCCAAACAATTATTAAGAGTCTAGTGTGCCTAAGAAATGTAATTTTTTATCATTATTAATACATACATCATTGGTTGCTAGATGGATAAGGACTAGAGTTATAGGGGGCTATGATTCCACAAGAGAGGGGGCTTGAGGGGATAAATGTTTATTTCCTATTTTAATTACCCTTTGGTCTAATGGGGTGGATCAGTTACATGGGATTATTGGGGAAGGATGGGAGGTTCTTGATTCCCCACGAATTACTTAAACCTGCCTCTGGTTTGATGGGGGGTTCGGTTGATGGATTGTTCATTGATTGTTATTTGTTCATTCATTCGCTCATCCAATTGAGCATAGGTTCATGCATTCATTCATTTTCTCACTCGTTCATTCATCTTGTCCCTACCAATCACTCATTCATCCGTCCTCATTTGTGTCTTGGCTTGGGAAAGGGAACCAAACTGTCGAATATTAGCCATGGTATTGTTGGTTGTAGTGGTCGCTGGTGTGATCCAGTCATGACTTCAGGCCTGTATGTCTAAGATGTGTTGGCATGTGTCTATCATTGTTCACAACTGCAAGTCCTGAGATTTTCAACATTGACATTCTATATCAGTTGCATTGGAGCCCAAAATAAGGAGAAGGATTTCTTGAGGGATTGTGTGGCAGAGAAGGGTGGAGGTACGTTCTCTTGGGTGGTGCAAGTTGGGTAGAAGAGAGTTGGGTACTTGGATTTTTCTGAGTGTTGGGAAAGCCTATGAGAGATTGAGTGATGACTGGTTTGGGAAGCCAAGTAACACTCTAGAATCGTCCTTTTGGATTCATAGCCCTGGCTCGGGGGTGACACTGTTGTTGAAATTTTGAACAGTAGCGTCTACGGTTGGGTGGAACGTCCTTGGTCTGCAGCCGGTTGGTGTCATATTTTATAAAGATAAGTTATCTCTGTTATGGTATTATTTACCTGTATATGAATGTATTTTCATTGTGTATTTAATTATCGTTTAATTGAATCTTTAGAATATGCATGCTTGCTGGTTATTGTTGTGCATGTTGTTAAATCCTTTTCTTTTATGCATCCTTATTAATTTATAAGGGTATCAGTAAGAGAGATAAGTTCAAGGGTGGTCTTGAGGGTGGTGTATCCTGGCCTATGGGTGGTTGGGTATGTTACAAGTGGGTACATTCCCTTCCCGCATGTTGTCTGGGATAGTTTAAATACTTTATCTACTCATTGCTCTATCTTATCCATGTGTTTCTTTGTGTCCTCCTTGTCAACTTTCACTTCGCTGAGTGTTATATTTAGTGTCTGAGTTACTTTCTTATCCAATTGTAATTTTTCCACATCTACATGAGCCCTCAATTGAATCTCCTACATGACATTGACTTGAAGTTTATACAACACCTTCATCGGGACCTTGCGTAGTGTCATGTCCAAATGATCAATATCCTTCAACTAGTTATGTGTTGTTTCCTCATCAACTTGTGACATGTCTTGAGTAATACAAAAAATTCCATTCCCCAACTCCACGATTTGTACCGTCTCCTGCACTGGAAATGTTCTTGTCTGAGGCATTGGCTGTGGTTGCGCTTGTTCCTTCTAGTGTGTTGTAGTAAGTTGTATTTGCTCCAGTGCATCATTAATTTTTGTCAACTTTTGCACTATCTCCCTTGTTTTCTTCTCTGCATCATCCCATGCCTCTGCTACGTGATCTTGAACTCTTTCTATGACGAGCTCTGCATTATCTTATGTGATTGTAAATTCAGGGACACCCTTGCACACCTTCATCTTCTTCCACTATCCTCTTATCTACAACATAATTCTCTTTATGAGAAGTGTCTCATCCTCATAGTTCATCCTTCATAGGAACAATTGCATCCTTTTTTTCTCCTCCATTAATATCCTTTTGTGCTCCTACATTTCTTACTTCTACGTGGTCCTTCTCCTGCATTGAAGGATTTGAAATAGGATGTTTTTTCCTTAGTTTTATATCTTTTGCGCTCCCTCATGGTTCCTTTGCACACTCTATTGATTTTCTTCTATTCGCTACTATGTTTTTGTCTTCTCTGATAGGACAAATTCTTCTTGTTTCTTACCTTTTGATCCCTTCTTGGAAGCCACTGATACCTTCCATCCCTCAGACTAGTATTTCATGGCCCACTGCACTTTTATGTTGTCACACGATATCTTAATTGAAACCACTCCTTCTTGGGATCCTTTTTTTCTTGAATCCACATGTTGTGTCTAGAAGCCTTAAAATTATTAATGATCTGATTATCTTCCGCCACTTCTCATGGTATCCTCCATGTATCAACTGCCTTTTCTTGTATCTCATCATAAAACATAGAAAATATGCTGGAATTTTCCTTCCTCTTTTTTTTGTTTGAGGTGTGCCATAATGTTGTGTACTTCACTCTCGACCACTTTCTTGGCCTTGGGTAAAATTCATTGTATTTAGGTTCTCCACAACCTACCAAATATATCAATATTATTATCCATGCATAATATTATATATCAATATTATTATAATGGAACTCTATTCCCAAATCCTGTGCATCCTGGAAGTCATCCAAAAACAAATTCAGTAAATATGGGCTCTAAATAAGTAAAGTCCCCTTCACACACTGCACGACTGCTACTATAACTCTTGTTGGTCCTTCTTTCTTGCAACATTTCCTTAGTATTTTACAAGCCATCAAATTTGTTTCCAACCTCGTCACAGGTTCACTGATTTTGTTAATTATGATTCCCCGAGACTGTATCTCAATACCATATGTCTTCTTCATTTCCTCCGCTAGGGATTTCTCCTTTGTCTTGTCATCTAAATAGTGTTCTGTATTTTCTCCATCTGGTTGGATGACCTGTGATTTCTGTAATCAAATATACATCTATTGATATCGGTCTATCCATCCATAGAATACCCCCATGCACCAATGTCAGTAATTGTTTGACGCAGTTGTTTACATCTTTACCCCATACACAATGAAGTATTTCTAACAAGTTCATTATGCATGTGTTATACAACCCTACAATCTGTTGCTTTGGATCTAAAATTTGAACTCCTGAAGGATCAAATCCTTTTCTCTCCATATAAAATTGTGGCACAAACTTAGGGAACTTTTCCATGTCTATTACATCGTGGTCTGGATACTTCAATTTCTCCACACATCCTAGTATCCTAGGAAGGATTGTGACTCCTTTGGGTATACATGATAATGCCAATGTCACTTCTTTCTATTTGTGTAGTGATCTCTACATTATTTGTTTACCCTTTGTCTTTCATGTCATTGTCGATGGACTTTCTTCCTAGTGTATATCCTCTTATGCTTCTATGTCATAATCATGTTGGAATGTAACATATTCCACCTATACATGTTCTTTTGTCTGATGTATTGGCTATGCAACCGATTTTTGCACTTCTGCAGCTTGTCCCCTAGTTTCATCTGAATTCGTTCACTCATCATATTCCCCATTCAAATTTTGTGGTTCTCCCAGGCCAAGATGTTGTGTAGGGTTTTTATCTACGGTAAGGTTTTTTTCTTCGACCCTTGGTTCAACCTCCATTTTGTCTATTGCTGAAATTTGTTGTTCATGTTCCTCGATGATCGTTGGGATAATCGACTTGATGAATCGGGAAGGAATGGAATCTACATCCACCACTCCCTCCATCTGAATAGAATTTGTTGTCGAAACATCTACTTGCTCCTATAGTGATATCATGGTGTTGTGTGTTTTTCTTGCACTTCGACTGGGAGCTCTGACCATTGGTGGTGCCATCCTTCTAAATCGTATAAAGTGGCTCTAAATATTCACTGATCACCCAAAAATACCTGCTTGTTCTCGGATTTCTTCCTTATCTTTTGTTTTATTCAAATCACAATGAGTCTTCTTGTTCATGTTTCCTTCTTTTATAGTTCCTGTCATAAATGCTCTATCATATCCCACTTTTTCGATCACCAAGTTTACTTTTCCGCTTTCTTTCTTGTTAAGTTTTACTTCTCTTATTAGGTTATTTCCAAATTTCATGAGCATTGAATGCATTTCCAAAACAATAGTATAAATATGATCATTGAAAGAAACATGATCACAAGGTACACAAAAAAATTTCTTGGGAAACCCTCATGGGGGAGAAAACCCAAAAACTATTCCTCAGTAATAGATTTCCAATATAATGCCAAGACTAAGACCAAAACACCAAACACAGACCAAGGCCAAGAATCCACCTCTCTCATCCTTTGTTAGACTTCTTCTTTCAACTAAAACTTCCTTCAAGATATGTTCACTAGATGAGTGAGTGAGTGTGTTCAAATGAGACACCATCCTCACATATAAATACAAATTGTGAGGTGTTTCCAGGGTTGTGTCTCTTCACTTGGTGGAGACGACTTCTCCTAGAAGTGGATAAAACCACTTTATAATTACTAGGGGATGACTTTACAAATACCTCCATACAAATACATGTTTACAAATCCACAAAAGGGGATTTGATCTTATACAAGACCTAAATTGATCAATCCACAAAATTGTATTTGATCTATACAATAATAACTCAAATATAATTAGAATATTCTTCAAAGTTACAATATTTAAACATGCCCCCTTAACGAGAATGGTATTCTATTGACATGAATCAATACAACATCATTAAGGGAAGGAGAGGGAAACATCATCATCAACATCTAGAACATTGACTGACACATCTATAAATCATTGGAAGTTTTTTTTTCTCTTCATCAATATCATTGTCATTTACAACATGGAACTAGAGTAACATCATCATCATCATCATCATCATCATCATGAAGTTGGAACCTCAACATCAATAGCATGAAGTTAGAACAACAATATCAACAACATGGATATGGAACAACATCATCAACATCATGAAGCTGTAACAACATCATCAACAACATGAAGCTATAACAACATCATCAACATGTGGCAACATAATGAGACAGGTGCTTCAACAACAACATCAATGGTACTCTGACAGATAGTCCTTACCGAACCTTCGGGATCTGACCAGGAATCATAATATTCCCTAGGGTATACAATCCTAACTGAGCTACCACTACTGACCAAAGTTGGAATATACATGCACAGGTACTCTGACAGACCATCCTTGTTGGACCTTCAAGTTTTCCCAGGGATGACCAGTCCCCTAAGATATAAAATCATAATAGAGATACATGTTTTTGGTTAGGATACCATAGTATCATCATCATCACTCCCACTTTAGAGTGAGGTCCTTTCAGACAATACCAATCTTGTCTCGAAAGTACTCAAATTTCACATGAGATAGAGGCTTAGTCAACACATCTGCAACCTTCTCATCTATGCCAACATATCAGAGCTTTACAAATCCCCTCTGCACCATATCATGAATGTAGTGGTACCATATCTCCATGTTCTTCAACTTATCATGGAACACTTTGTTCTCTGTCATCTTTATAAAGCTATGGTTATCACATAGAATCATTGTGCCTTCCCTCTCCAGATTGTACAGACCTTTCAACAACTTTCGAATCCATATGGATTCACAACTGTAAAAACATGCTGCAATGTGCTCTGCTTCTACCATGATGAGAGAAATAACATCCTGAAGTGTTATTTCTGTTTGAAGCACTTTAAGCCCAAACTGAAATAACATCCTGAAGTGTTATTTCTGTTTGAATCACTTTAATCCCAAACTGAAATAATATCCTGAAGTGTTATTTCTTTTAGAATCACTTTAAGCCCAATCTGAATCAGTATAACAATACAGACTGAACTCGTGATCTCCAGTATAATAGAGACCATAATCCAAGGTACTCTTAAGGTATCTCTTCACATGATTTGCAGCTACAAGGTGAACACATCTGGGATCCACCAGATACTGACTCAAGGTGTTCACAACAAATCATATAAATGGCATGGTATTCATTAGATACATCAATGTACTAATAATGTGTCTATATATAGTAGCATCAACCAATTCTGACGAAGTATCAACCATGAGCTTCAAATTTGTTTCCATGGGTGTGGTCATGGCTTTACATTCCAACATGTCAAATATCTTAAGTATTTACTACATACTTCCTTTGGTTAAGGAAGATCTTCTCTAGTCTCTTCCAAACTTCAAGACCTAAGAAATAATGCATTGGGCCTAGGTCTTTCATCTCAAATTCTATAGCGAAATTCTTACTGCAATTTTTGATACGCTTTTCCTCTCTTGTCAAGAATAAGTCATCCACATATAGTATAAATATAACTAGATCATCATTCATAACCTTGAATTAAAGGTTAGTATCAGATTTACTCTTGGTAAATCCCAAGCTTGTCAGGAAACTACCAATTCTTCCATACAGAGCTCTAGGAGCTTGGTTCAACCTATACAGAGTTTTCTTCAACATGAAGACACGAGTCTTTCTATATTCAACTTCAAACCCTTATGGTTGTTCTATATACACTTATTATTCAATAACACCTTTTAAGAAAGTTGTTTTCACATCCATCTGGTGCAACTTCCACTTCATTTTGGTTGCAAGAGCTATGATGGTTCTGATAGAAGTGCATCTGGATATAGGAGAAATTTTTTCTTCATATTCAATACCTTCCTTCTGAGAATATCCACAAGCCACAAATATTACCTTATGTTTTTCAATACTTTCACCTGATGCATGTTTTATTTTGTATATCCACTTGGAAGATACCACATCTTTGTTCTTTGGTTTGGGAACTACTTCCCATACATCATTATTCATAATGGAATGGTATTATTCTCTCATGACATCCCTCTGTTCTTTCTTATGAATGAATTCTTCAAAGAAAGTAGGTTCCTTCTCTATGAGATCACAAATCAAGGCCATATAGCTGGATAATGGCTTAGGCTTCTTTATTCATCTCATGGTTTCTTCTCGGGCACCATAATTTTTTGCATCCTGAATGCGTCTCTAGCCCAAGATGGATTTCTCTTGTGATAGATAGTCATACAGGGAGGTGATTGATATTATATCATATCATGATCTTCTCAAATCTCATCATCATGGGTAACTGCAACTTATTTCACGGGTTCTACAACTCTGGGAGCGACAATTTCTTATTCATATACTTCATCAAGATGGAATTTTCTTGATCTCTTGAGTGTTTCATCTTCATCAAAGGTTACATATATGTTGATCTCAATATGATGGTATCCTTGTATGTATATTTTGAAGGAATTAGAGACCTCATAGTATCCAACAAATATTTCCTTCTTTCCTAAAGGATCCAACTTGGTTCTCTTTTCTTTCAGAATGTGTTTACATATTGTACAACCAAATATTTTTAGATGGCTTAATTCTTGCTTCTTTCCAGTGAAATTTTTTCAGGGGTTTTGAATCCAATTGCAGTATGGGATAATCTATTATGGAAATGCATTGTTGTTGTTGTTATTTCATCCCATAAGTGCATTGGAAGATCTTGATCATGAATCATAGTATTTACTTCTTCCATAATCATTCTATTGTTTCTTTCTGCTACACCATTTTGTTGAGGATTATAGGGAGTGGTGATCTACCTCTTAATCCTGCCATCTCTGCAAAATTTTCCAAATTATTTTGAAGTGTACTCTCCTCCATTGTCTGACCCAAATTTCTTGATTTTCCTTTCGAGTAGGTTTTCTACCAAGGCTTTGAATTCCTTGAACTTTCCAAATACTTAATATTTTGATTTCAAGAAATAAACCCAAGTTTTATGAGAGTAATCATCAATAAATGATACATATTATACATACCCTCTTAGAGAGGTTGATGGCATTGGACCACATACATCTAATTGGAAAAGTTCCAAGATTCCTTCAACTTTATTGTCTATATTTGGAAAGGGATTATTTATGTTCTTTCCTTGTGCAAATCCATTGCATACACCTTCATGATCAAATTTTAATTATTGTAAACTTGTAACTACCTTGGTTACATATGGTAAGGATTTGTAGTTGATGTGAGCTAGTATTCTATGCTAAACTTCACAGGGACTTTCAGTAGAGTGAGTTAAGCCTATATCTGAGTGGCCCTTTAACTTGTACAAACCACCTTCTTCTATTCCAATAACAACTGCATATTCTATAGTTTTTCCTTTAGACCAAATAAGAAATTCACCATCTACAAATGCAACCCTGAAACCTTTCTTATCTAGAGCTAAAATAGAAAGTAATTTCTTTTTCAAACCCGGTACATAGAGTACATCCTTCATTCTCATCGGAGTTCTTGAATCAAGTTTGTAGGTGGCTTCTCCCATTCCTTTAATTGGGTACTGATAATCATCTCCAACTGAAATTTTTTGTGGGGAGTCCTTCTATATAAGGCTAGAGAGAGTGTTTTATGACCTTTCATGTGCTTAGAGGAACCACTATCTATGAGCCAAGTGTTCTCTCCAGTTGTCACAGATCCAGAGAGAGTAGAAAACCAAAATGTTATTCAATCTATTATTTAGCTAACTTCTTGGGTGGCTCATCATCTTCAACTGCATGGGTATGATGTCTTTTTTTATTTCTCCTCTTGTATTCTTCCCTTATGGTATGACAGTTCTTAGCAATGTTTCCCATCTCATCACAATGATAATAGTGGTAGGAGGAGAAATCTTTTCCATTTATTTGAGCCTTATAATATTTATGGAATCTCTTTGGAGAGTGAGATTATTTATGAAAGTGAGTCTCCTTGTAATACCCAAGACCGAGCCCCATTTGAATTGTAAATATATTTTATAGGCTGGTGATCCAGGTGATTATAAGATAGGAGGCTTATGTGATGATTAGGCCGGAGAGCCTAGATGATAAATGCAAGTGATCCTATTTTAGTATATGTAAACACTCATATCATTAATATAATACATCGTTGCATGCATACTGACCACGATAAAAGAGTATGGGGGACTAAACTCCTCTGGGATGAGAAATCGAGGGGATAAGATCCTAGAAAGGGGGATAATCTAGAGGGATTATTACCAAAGGAATATTATAATTTTATTCCCAAAGAATATTGTGAGGATAATTATTTTATCCTAATTTCTTATCGGAAAGAGAATGAATCCCAAGTGGAGAGAAACGAGCTCCTTGAGAGCCATGTGTCGTCAAGGGCGCATACAAATAAAGGTGGGGGAAATTAGTCCATGTCCCACTAACTCAGCCATTGATGCACTCATCCATTGACACACTCGACCATGATGTGTCATAATTAGTCCAATTTTTTTTTTAAGATGATGCAATAATAAAAGAGATCCCTTCAACAAGATGCACCATCACAACCAAGAAATTACAACCAACAATATTCTGCAAGTAATAAATAACGAAGCTACAAACAACTTGAACAATAGAAATGACAACAACAAGAGACTTTAATAGTTCAATATTACATCAAGGATTAGGGAGGGTTTAACAAACTTGATCCTAATCTCTTATTTTGGAAAGAAATTATCCATCTACAAAGATTATTCTTGCAGAAAACTTATGTAAATTCTTGCAAGCACCCTAATAATCCATGAAAAAAAAATGGATGAAGGAAACCTCAACTTGAAGTGATTCCCTTCTTTCAATCTTCCTAAAATGATATTCAACTAAGTGCTTGGAGAGTAACTCGTTCTCTGTTATATTTCGGAGTGCACCTAGGCTGGTGCACACACATCTCATTTATGCTCTAGGTTCTCAACAGTTTACACAAAATTACACAATTTGAGTTGTGAACATAAACACACTAAGGTGCCTAACAACTTAGCACAATGGAAAATAAACTAGTAAATTGATCATGCACAAATACATAGGAATTTAATGCCAAAAAACAATTATTCTTATATCTATAACAACGGGCTCTCGTACCAGGGCCAATGGCCCAATTCTTACATAAAATAAAGATACCAAGAGCACTTATAAAACCCTCCTGGTTTTCGTGTCCAAGTCTGGTCGAGTCCTTCCAACCTTATCCAATGTCCTTAGCTGAGGTTCCAAGGCTACAATTGACCTTCCAGCCCTTGACCTGGTCCTCTCCTTGCTTGCCATTCATCCCTATACAACTTATCCAACTTTGCAACTATGCAACTATATGCAACTTTATGCAAGAATGAAACTTATGCAACTATATTGCAACTATATCGCAACTATATGCAACTATATTGCAACTATATTGCAACAAATTCGTATGCAACTATATGCAAATATAAACTATGCAACTATATGCAACTATGGAACATGCAACTTATGCAACTTTATGGAACTTATGCAACTTTATGCACCTTTATGCAACATTGTACCCTTTATGCAACTTTATGAAACTCGAGATTGGGATGTTGTCTGGGAATATTGTACCCTTGAAATCACTAAATCATGCATATACAATGTCAGATACTCATAAATCCTTTTGTGATGCATTGTCAATCAAAACATTATGTTAGAGTAACCAAGTAACCTCCCATCAACCACCACATGTATTGCAATTGTATCATCATTACTAAGTGTTGGGCGTGCAACAAAGTAACCTATATGATGTTGGATTGAAGCACCTTTTATTAAGTGATGATGAACTTCCTAGGTGGTGAGTAACCTGATTTAGCAAGGAGGTAGTTTGGGTTTAGGTTATCTCAAATATGGTTAAGGTTGTGCTTGGATAAGTAGAGTAGCGGAAAGTATTTTATGTAGCAATACTTTGTGAATGCACTAGTTGGTCATTTTTATAATTAATGTCACTCCATACTCAAAGGACCACCAATGGTGTTTTGTTATGTAAATAGGTCTTACTCCATAGGCCCTAGAATCCGTTGAGAGGCCCCATTAAATAAACCCCACGAAACAAATTCATCCAAATTTGGAGGAAGAACAACCCTATCTTTCTTTTTCTTGGGGCTAAAAAAGAATGAATTGTATTCACTCTCAATCTTGTAAACAAATTGAAGAGTGTAGACCATGTATTTAAAACTATAGCCATTTCATGCTACCCACATGGCCCATAGAACATATTTAAAACTATGTGAGTCGTTTGGTTGTTGCCCAAAATCCTATGAGAAGTGACAAGCTATGAAGAGGTGGAAAATAGTTTCTTCATTCTCCTTGCACAAAGGATAGATGTGAAGACATTGTCAACTATCGTTTTGTATGTTATCCCATATTTGGAAATTCATCACTTAATAGTTGCAACTTATTAAGTGAAGAATTTCCAAATATGTGAAATTCTAGGATCATGGATTTCCAAACTATTGGTCCACACTTCAACTCTTTGCTGGGTCTCAAATCCAGTTCTCCACTGAGCATTGAGGGATATATGTTGATAAAAAACTACTAACAATTATGTATACAACTATGCAACTATGCAACTTGATGCAGGAGCATCGCAATTACCAAAGCAAGAGTGGAGCCAACGCATGTGTTTTTTTAACACATGACATATTTCTTGGAAAATATTTTGGAATGAAGCGCCAAACCTTCAAGGAACCATTTATGAGGGAGCGCCTTTTGTATATTGTATCATACCTCGATCCATACGCTCTTGTCTGAAGTAGATAGGAGGCATTTAATCTAGTTAATGTTGGTAGATAGGATTTAAGTCTAGATTTGATAGTTTAGAGATTCGAGAGGGAAAACGAATACAGACACCCTCCTTTGTACATTGTAATATTAGCCTGAGAATTATTGAATTGAGAAGCATTCAGGAGAAGAGAAGAGAAAGCAGAGAATAGTGTATGAAGAACACCCATGTACAGGCATTTGAATTAATAGACGAAGTTCTGATTCAAACTCATGGCTGGTGTTGTTTCTCTGTGTATGTTGTTTATGTGCTCATGAATGTTTGCTTCTTAATATGAATTTGCTTTGTATATGCTATGCATGTGATTTCATGTGTCAATCTGAAGTCTGAAGGGTATATGGAATGAGTTTCAACTGTTTCTCTATCTGAGCCAGGATTCCTGCAAGGTGTGCAGTTGAATTCATCCACAAGGAGTGCGTTGATGAAGGCTCAGTAGTTTAACTTTTGTCCTCATTCACCTAGAAGTAGAAGTGGGTTGTTGAAGCCATGCAAAGAGTGGGCAAGCTGAAGCAGAAGTCTTAGTTGTGAATCTGAGCAAAGGAAGTTGAAGACTACTGCTGTAGGAAGTGCACAGAGTCGGAAGGATTCAACACTTGGAAAGTTGTTGAATGGTTGAGCGCGAGGAGTGCGCACAAGTTCCTATGAAATAATCAGAGTGGAAAATATCAGGAGGTATAGCACCTTCATGATACCGCAGAAGGGAGCATAGGAGGTTTGCACCGTGGAATGTTCGACCAAGGAGTTTCAAGCGCAGACGTTGAAGGGCAAGTGCTGAGAAGGAACACTTAGCCACTCTCGAGAAATATCCAAGGAGGGGAAATAAATGATCAGGATTCGTCGAGGAAACTGCGAAATCCCGTCGACCGTTAGATCTCGTGAAAGTTGCACAGGTTTTAAGTCCTCGTACGCAGAGGAGGAATCCCGAAGGAGTCATCGGGATATCAAAGTCATCAGGGTTTGTTTAAGGCAGAGAATCGGGACCTTGTGGTTCTTGAAATCCTGAGAAAGGATCTCAACCGTAGATCTTGACGGGACATGTGTTAGAAGTCCGGAGCGAGTCGGGTTTCGGCATTTCAGGTTTTCCGGAGACAAGAGACTTGAGCATATTGAAATCGCGATCCGCGATTTCACGATATGGTCGGAGCCGTTGATCTGAGGGACGCGTGTCCAAAGATCTGAAGGAGTCAGGGTTCGGCACTTTGGGATTTTCGGTGACAAGGAAATCACGGGAAGAGAAATCGCGAAATCCCGAAACGCGATAACCACGCAGTCACAGTGCTGAGTGGAGAACAAGTGTCAACATATCAAAGTTCGGGTATTTGAAAGTCTCGTGTACATTGACAACGGGAATCGCGATATCTCGATACGCGATTTCCCGACAGTGCTAAGGATCATAGTGGAGGACAGGTGTTGGAAGTTCGAGCCTTGCAGGGGCCAACACCAGGTGGCATCGGAAATCGGGGAATCGGAGAATCCGAGCGCGTGAGTTCCACACATTTAAATTCCGTGAAGTCCGAAACTCCGATAAGGGAAAAGAACCGAGGTCTTGTGGACCAGTAGGTCACATGCGGAAAGATCTAGCCGGAGGGAGCTAAGGAGTGGAAAGAGTGCTATCGGGAGCGGGAATCAGGGATCTGCAAGAGCAGTGGATCACGACAGTGCAAAGGCCGATTTCCCGATGGGGAAATTCCCAATAGGAGCAAGGTAAGCATTCGAAGAATATTCATCGGGGTTCGGTTTTTTGTAAGTACCAATCCCATGAGTTCAAGACTCATGATCACGCGAGGCCCGAATTCCCGATAGGACATCAGGGAATCACAAAAAGCATTCTGTGGGTGTTGAGAACTTCCGATAAGGGAGCGGAAGAGCAATTTAGCTCTTGGGGTCGAAGGAAGAGAAGGTCCTGGTGGGAGCGGACATGTCCTGGGTGGTGTGTTTGCGTCAGAGTGGTATCAGAGCAGATTTCTTATCTGTATATTTCAGGCAAGAGGACAGAAGAAGAGAAGGAGCTTCCTGATACACATCAGAGTGGTATCTGAGGAAAAAGTTCTCTGTTTTCTGTAGCAGAGAAGAAGAGAAAATTTCACCATGCCGCCGAGGAGAGAAAGACAATCACCCGATCCAGAGGATAGGGGAAACCAAAGAGGCAGAGGAAGACAAGCCCAGAATACATAAATGGAGAGGTAGATCCGTGATCTCAGATCGAGATTAGAAGATATGGAAGCAGCACAGAGATGCACAACAAATAATGGAGATCTAAGTGAATCCAAAGGTGAAGTTGAAGCCAAACAACAAGGAGAAGTTGCAGCCGAAGATGCAGCCAAGGAGCGATTAATTAAAGATATCGCCCAGATGAGTTCAAAAACAAAGATGGACATTCTAGTTTATGAAGGGAATCTGGATGCAGAAGAGCTTCTAGATTGGATTAGAGCTCCTGATACCTACTTCAATTATGAGGATATCGAAGAGGATAAGAAGGTTAGGCATGTTGTTACCAAATTGAAGGGACACGTAGCATTATGGTGGGATGAGCTTCAAGCAGATAGACGTTCCAAAGGAAAGCAAAAGATAAAAAGCTGGGATCGAATGATTGCGAAGATGAAGGAAAAGTTCATCCCAAGGGATTATCAAATCACACTGTTCAGGAGAATGCAGAACCTGAGACAGAAGTTGATGACAGTAAAAGAGTATACTGAGGAATTTTATAAGCTAAATATCCGAGCAGGTCATCAGGAGAGCGATGATGAAAATGTTGTTAGGTACATGAATGGCTTAAGATACGATATCCAGGATGAGATGAGTATGACAACCATCAGAACGGTGGAGGATGCGTACTAGATGGCGTTGAAAGCTGAAGAGAAGCTGAGCCGTAAGCCAGAACAGCGAGGCCGAGGTAGGAGCCAGCCAAAGGGTAAGTCAGTTGCCCAAGATAGGTTCCAGAAATCCAAGGATGACTGGAAGAAACCTCAGACTACAATGAAAAGAGGTGGAAGTTCACAGCGAGGACAACACGCTGAACAGTGGAGGCAGCAGACAGAACAGAGCGGAGGATACGCTAATAATAACACATTTCCTCGTACCAGAGGTAGAGGAAGAGGCAGAGGTGGAGTCATTACATGCTTCACATGTGGAAAGAATGGACACAAGGCAGTTGACTGTCCAGATAGGAAGAAGGATGGAGGAGAAGCTCACATCGCCGAGGCGAGATGCTGAAGCAGAAGACGTAGAAGATGGAAGGTCACTGATGATGCATAAGGTTCTCTTAACACCCGAGAAGGAGGTGGAGGATGCAACTCAAAGAAACAGACTTTTCAGAACCACATGCAAAACCAAAGACAGGAAATGAAAGGTTATTGTGGACAGTGGAAGCACAGACAATCTCGTTTCGACCGAGATGGTGGAGAAGTTGGAGCTGGAGACAACTGATCACCCGAGTCCATATAAAGTCTCATGGCTACAGAAGGGACATCAGGTAAGTGTCACCAAACAATGCTTAGTTGACATCAAGATAGGAGGATATAATGATAAAATACTCTGTGATGTTATTCCTATGGATGTATGTCATTTATTGCTAGGCAGACCATGGCAATATGACAGGAACGTAGTTCATGATGGGAAAATGAATACGTACACTTTGGAGAAAAATGGGAGAACACATATGTTACTTCCGATAAAATATAAGGAGGTGAAACTGGAAGTGAACAACAGGGTACTTCTCATGAGTGGGAAGGAACTTCTGGAGGAAGTAAAGAAAAAGGAAGATTCACAATTCTTTGTGGTCAGGAAACCAAGGATTGTCTTGACCAGCACAAGGATGGATGATTTGCCGGAAGAAATTCAGGAATTGCTGGAAGAGTTCGTTGATATTGTGGTAGACGAATTACCTCATTCGTTGCCGTCGATGAGGAGTGTGAGTCATCACATAGACCTCATACCAGGAGCTAGTTTTCCAAACAAAGCCGCATATAGGTTGACGCCGCAGGAAAATGAAGAAGTTCAAAGCCAAGTACAAGAACTATTGGATAAAGGACTGATCAGGGAAAGTTTAAGTCCGTCTGTCGTTCCAATGGTACTGAGTCCAAAGAAAGATGGAGGTTGGAGAATGTGCACTGATTCCAGAGCCCTTAACAAGATAACCATCAGGTACGAGTTTCCATTGCCACGGATGGATGACTTGATGGACTATTTAAGTGGAGCCAAATTTTTTTCAAAGGTTGATTTGAAAAGCGGATACCATCAGATTCGCATGAGGGAAGGAGATGAGTGGAAAATAGCCTTCAAAACCAACGAAGGGTTGTATGAATGGCTAGTCATGCCATTTGGTTTGACGAATGCACCGAGTACATTCATGGGGCTAATGAATGAAGTGTTGAAGGAATTCATTGGTAAGTTTGTCATTGTTTATCTGGATGACATATTAATTTTCAGCAAAATGAAAGAAGAATATCTGAAGCATTTAGCTGCAGTGATGAAGAAGCTACAACAAGAGAAGCTATTGATCAACATGAGGAAATCTTCATTTATGAAGACATAACTCATTTACTTGGGGTTTGTCATATCAGAAAATGAATTGAAGATGGATCCGAGTAAAGTGGAGGTAATTAAGAATTGGACATCACCGAGAAATATTTTCGAGGTGAGAAGTTTTCATGGACTGGCTAGTTTCTACAGAAAATTCATCAGGAATTTCAGTGGAATTAGCGCAGCAATGATGGACATAGTCAAGAAAAGACATAAATCTTTTCATTGGACTGAAGGGGTAGAGAAGAGCTTCAATCTGTTGAAGTGAAAGATCCAAGAACAGTCGGTTTTGGTGTTGCCGGATTTTACGAAAGTGTTCCAGGTGAAATGTGATGCAAGTGGCTTTGCCATAGGAGCGGTCTTGAGCCAGGAGGACAAACCAATTGCATATTTCAGCGAGAAGCTGGATGAGGAAAAAGTAAAGTACTCCACGTATGATAAAGAATTTTATGCCATCATACATGCATTGAAGAAGTGGAGGCATTACTTGATCCCGAAAGAGTTTGTTTTGTATAGTGATAATCATGCATTGCAGTTTGTGACTCAACAGGAGAAGTTGAATCAGAAACATGCTAAATGGGTAGAGTATATGAAGAATTTTACATTTGTAATTAAACACATTTCAGGTACTGCTAACAAAGTGGTTGATGCTTTGAGCAGGAAATGTTTGTTGCTGCAGGAGTTCCGAGTCAAGACATTGGGTTTTGAAAATCTTAGGAACATGTACGCAGGTGATGCGGATTTTGGAGAGGCATATGAAGCAACTGAGAATCCATTTCCTAGAGACAAAAGCCCATGGATAGATTACATGATCCAAAATGGATTGTTGTTCAGAGGCAATCAGTTATGCATTCCAAATTGCTCCATGAGGGAGAATTTGCTAAAAGAAAAACATAGTGGTGGATTAGCAGGACATTTTGGCCACGACAAGACATTTGCAAAGCTGAGCGAAGCATACTTTTGGCCAGGGATGCGGTCGGAGGTCAAAAATTTTGTTGACAGGTACAGAACTTGCCATCTTTCAAAGGGCAGGAAGCAGAATGCGGGATTCTATCAATCATTACCCATACTCGAGAGGCCGTGGGATGAAATCAGCATGGATTTCGTATTAGGATTACCGAGGACGCAAAGAGGACATGATTCGATCTTTGTCGTGGTTGACAGGTTTTCAAAAATGGCACATTTTATCCCATGCCAGAAGACCAGCGATGCGACTCATATCGCAAATCTATTTTTCAAAGAGATCGTTAGACTTCATGGTTTACCCAAAAGCATAGTATCGGACAGGGATACAAAATTCATTGGACATTCTGGAGGACACTCTGGAAGAAGATAGGGACTAACTTGATGTTTAGTTTTTCCTATCACCCTCAGATGGATGGGCAAACAGAGGTGGTAAATAGAAGTATGGGAGATTTATTAAGAAGTTTGGTGACAGAGCACCATAGCAGCTGGGACAATGTGTTGCCACAGGCAAAGTTCGCATACAACGACTCAGTGAATAGGAGCACAGGAAAAATTCCATTTGAAATTTTATATGGCAGGCAGCCAAGAGGAGTATCTGAACTGAGGGACTCAGAGCAGATAATGACTAAGAGCGCAAACGCTGAAGAATTCGCAGAGGCGATGAAGGAACTTCACAGCAGAGTGAAGGAGCGATTGTTGGAAACAAACCAGGAATATAAGCGCAGAGCGGATCAACATCGGAGACAACTTCAGTTCGAAGTTGGTGATCTAGTTTTGGCACATCTGAGGAAGGAAAGGTTCCCGAGAGGGACATACAACAAGTTAAAAATGAAGAAAATTGGGCCATGCAGAGTCCTAAAGAAATTGGGAGAAAATGCTTATGAGATTGAATTTTCGGATGAGATCGGAATATCTCCAACATTCAATGTGCAGCTGGAATAAATGAACAGCCAGAAATCCAGTGGCAGAAGTAGATGCCGATTGCAGAAAAGCCACAGATGGAGCGTATACTTGATAAAAGAGTGAGCAAAAAGACCAGACGGAAGCAATACTTTGAGTATCTGGTGAAATGGAAGAACCATCCAGTGGAAGATGCCAGCTGGGAAAGCGAAGCAGAGATTCAAAAGCATGGACATATCATGTAGGATCTCATGGACAGGAGCCCATGAAAGTTTTCAAGCCGAGGAGTATGATGTAGGAGCATCGCAATTACCAAAGCAAGCGTGGATCCAGCGCATGTATTTTTTTAACACATGACATATTGCTTGGAAAACTTTTTGGAATGAAGCGCCAAACCTTCAAGGAACCATTTATGAGGGAGCGCCTTTTGTATAGTGTATCAGACCTCGAGCCATACGCTCTTGTCTGAAGTAGATAGGAGGCATTTAATCTAGTTAATGCTGGTAGATAGGATTTAAGTCTAGATTTGATAGTTTAGAGATTCGAGAGGGAAAACGGATATAGACACCCTCCTTTGTACATTTTAACATTAGCCTGAGCATTATTGAATTGAGAAGCATTCAGGAGAAGAGAAGAGCAAGCAAAGAATAGTGTATGAAGAACACCCATGTACAGGCATTTGAATTAATAGATGAAGTTCTGATTCAAACTCATGGCTGGTGTTGTTTCTCTGTGTATGTTGTTTATGTGCTCATGACTATTTGCTTCTTAATATGCATTTGCTTTGTATATGTTGTGCATGTGATTTCATGTGTCAATCTGAAGTCTGAAGGGTAGATGGAATGAGTTTCAACTGTTTCTCTATCTGAGCTAGGAGATTCCTGCAAGGTGTGCAGTTGAATTCATCCGCAAGGAGTGTGTTGATGAAGTCTCAATAGTTTAACTTTTGTCCTCATTCACCCAGAAGTAGAAGTGGGTTGTTGAAGTCGTGCAAAGAGTGCGCAGGCTGAAGCAGAAGTCTCAATTGTGAATCTGAGCAAAGGAAGTTGAAGACTGCTGCTACAGGAAGTGCGCAGAGTCGGAAGGATTCAACACTTGGAAATTTGTTGAATGGTTGAGCGCGAGGAGTGCGCACAAGTTCCTCTAAAAGAATCAGAGTGGAAAAGCTCAAGAGGTATAGCACCTTCATGATACCGTAGAAGGGATCATAGGAGGTTTGCGCCGTGGAATGTTCGAGCAAGGAGTTTCAAGTGTAGACGTTGAAGGGCAAGTGCTGAGAAGGAACACTTAGACACTCTCAAGAAATCTCCAAGGAGGAGAAATCGACGATCAGGATTCATCGGGGAAACTGCGAAATCCTGTTGACCATTAGATCTAGGGAAAGTTGCGCAGGTTTTAAGTCCTCGTACGCAGAGGAGGAATCCCGTAGGAGTCATCGGGATATCAAAGTCATCAGGGTTTGTTTAAGGCAGAGAATCAGGACCTTGTGGTTCTCAAAATCCCGAGAAAGGATCTCAACCATAGATCTTGACAGGACATGTGTCAGAAGTCCGAAGCGAGTCGTGTTTCGGCATTTCGGGTTTTCTGGAGACAAGAGACTTGAGCATATTGAAATCGCGATCCACGATTTCTCGATACGGTCAGAGCCGTTGATCTGAGGGACGCATGTCCAAAGATCTAAAGGAGTCAGGGTTCGGCACTTCAGGATTTTCGGTGACAAGGAAATCACGGGAAGAGAAATCGCGAAATCCCGAAACGCGATAACCACGCAGTCACAGTGTTGAGTGGAGAACAGGTGTCAGCATATCGAAGTTCGGGTATTTGAAAGTCCCATGTACATTGACAACGGGAATCGTGATATCCCGATATGGGATTTCCGGACAGTGCTAAGGATCATAGCAGAGGACAGGTGTTGGAAGGTCAAGCCTTGCGGGGGCCAACGCCAGGTGGCATCGGAAATCGAGGAATCGGAGAATCCGAGCGCATGAGTTCCACACATTTAAATTCCGCGAAGTCCAAAACTCCGATAAGGGAAAAGGACCGTGGTCTTGTGGACCAGCAAGTCACATGCGGAAAGAGCTAGCCGGAGGGAGCTAAGGAGTGGAAAGAGTGCTATCGGGGATCGGGAATCGGGGATCCGCAAGAGCAGTGGATCACGACAGCGCAAAGGTTGATTTCCTGATGGGGAAATTCCTGATAGGAGCAAGGTAAGCATTCGAAGAATATTCATCGGGATTCGGGTTTTTGTAAGTACCGATCCCGTGAGTTCAAGACTCGCGATCACGCGAGGCCCGATTTACCGATAGGACATCGGGGAATCACAAAAAGAATTCGGTGGGTGTTGAGAACTTCTGATAAGGGAGCGGAAGAACAATTTATCTCTTCGGGCCGAAGGAAGAGAAGGTCCTGGTGGGAGCAGACGTGTCCTGGATGGCGCGTTTGCGTCACAACTATATGCAACTATATGAAAAAATGCAACTTATGCAACTATATGCAACTTATGAAACTATATGCAACTATGCAACTATCTGCAAATATGCAACTTATCCAACTATGAAACTATGCAATTATATGCAACTTTATGCAACAATGCAACTTATGAAACTATATTGCAACTATATTGCAACAATTTCGTATGCAACTATATGCAACTATATGCAACATGCAACTTATACAACTTATGCAACTTTATGGAACTTATGCAACTTTATGCAACTTTATGGAACATGCAACTTTGTGCAACAATGCAACTTATGCAACTATGCAACTATATGCAAATATATGCAACTTATGCAACTATGCAACTATATGAAAATTTTGTATGCAACTTTATGCAAAAATGAAACTTATGCAACTTATGAAACTTTATGCAACTTTATGCAACTATATTGCAACTATATGCAACTATGAAACTAAATGAAACTTATGCAACTATATGAAACTATATGAAACTTTATGAAACAATGCAACTTATGTAACTATATGCAACTAAATGCAACTATATGCAACTGTGTTGGTACCGCAAAATTATATTGTCATGATAACTTATCTTCTTGTTTTAACGAGTGTAGGTACCACCAAATAGGTATCTGTCAGATCTATCTTCTTCAAGTGATGATCAAGATATACTAAGAGAGGTTGAAAGTGAGATGTGTTGTACTAGATCTATCAGTTCTAGATCAACTAGATTTGAAAAGGTAAGGAAAAGATTTCGTAAACGCATGCAATTTTTTATTGCCAACAGAGGTTCATGTAATTATGATGCTGAGAGCATAGGTGGCCTTGAGTTTCCCTTGAGGTGTAAACATCTAGTGCAATGATGGGAACCTAAGGAGCTACCTAAAGTGGACACAGATTTCTTCATCAGTGGGAGGATGTATCGCATTGCTCCTTCGTCCTTACATGGATTGGGGTTATTTTCCACGAATGGAATAAAGGTCAACTATGGCACTGTGACTGAATTGATGGAGTATGTCAGACCATTATACAAATACAATCACTGGTTTATGTTGGTCCGATATACACGAAGTATGCGGAGATACGGAGTTGTCGCAAATTACATACAACTAGTAGATAACAGTCAAAATAAAGGGGCAACTATGTATATTGATGGATGGCCAAAAGCTACTGGAAACATTGTGGGCTTTATAAATACTACATGACCAGTGGCAACAACTAAGAAACTGAATTGCATATTTGAGGGACGTGAAGGAAATCCTATATTTGTATGTGCAACAAAAACAATAGTTCCAAGTGAAGAGTTTTTGATCGATTACAACTTAAATCAAATAGATGGAGGGGCTGCGGCTATGGGGGTAAATATATTACATACCATTCAACTAAACATTTGATCAATCATTGTTACAATTTATCACTGCAATATTTCAAATTTTTACTACATATATTTCATTTTTCATTATTTATTTTTCATAACTCTTGTTGATTAATTTATTGTGTCAACATCTATCCAGGGTGATTGTGAGATATCATAGGATACATCTGTCCAAGGTGACCGTGGAAATGCACCCACTGTGCCTCAGTGGGTAAATGTTAAATACAGTAACATATGAATACAACTACTAAATTTATGAAATTTCATTATTTTTTATCTAATATTACTACAATATTTCATTTTTTTAATGTTACAAGTGAATTTCATAACTTTTATTGATTGATTTATTGTGTCAACATCTATCCAGGGTGACCGTGGTAGAAAATCACCAGCTACATCTGTCCAGGGTGACCGTGGAAAGGCACCCATTGTGCCTCACCAGGTAAATGTTAAATACAGTAACAACTTATGACTACAAGAACTAAATATATGAAATTTCATTATTTTTTTTCTGATATTACTCCAATATTTCATTTTTAAATGTTACATGTGAATTTCATAACTTTTGTTGATTTATTTATTGTGTCAACTTCTGTCCAAGGTGACCATGTCCGAAAATCACCCACTACATCTATCCAGGGTGACCATGGAAAGGCACCCATTGTGCCTCACCAGGTAAATGTTAAATACAGTAACAGCTTATGACTACAACAACTAAATTTCTGAAATTTTGTTATTGTTTTTCTGATATTACTAAAATATTTCATTTTTTAATGTTCCAGGTGAATTTCATAACTTTTGTTGATTGATTTATTGTGTCAACATATGTCCAGGGTGACCCTGTCCTAAAATCACCTGCTACATCTATCCAGGGTGATTGTGGAAAGGCACCCACTGTGCCTCACCAAGTAAATGTTAAATACAGTAACAACTTATGACTACAACAACTAAATTTCTCAAATGTTAAAGTTCATCTCATTAATTTTATTCATCAATGTATTGTGGCATGGTCAACGTGGGAAGACTTCCACTAAGGATATTGATGAGGATGAAATATTGTATTCTACTGACCCAGTGAAAACTGTAACGAAGGCCTTGAAGAAGGCTAACATAGAATATCAGGGTTTGCTTAGAAAAAGACCCCTGACACAGGAGGACATGGAAAGAATTCTAGAGCTACGAAATACAATAACTAATTTTTTGGTAAGTGTCATCTTCACATATTTTTATCAGCTATGACAATTTCATATCTGGGTTTTTGTTTTTTGTGGTATATGATCTGATAAAGTAAATTTTTCCGTTTGTAGGAGTTTTTAAACCCCATGCCTCGGGAACCTGTCGATCCTGCAACTGCTATAGGTAGCAGTGATGGTCCAATGCAAAACAAATGTCGACATAGCAAGGTGCAACTGAGTATTTTTTAGACTCCTAAGGTTCCCCTCGAATCCATTGATGAGCAAAATTATTTTGACTGCCATGACATGACGGAGCATGATGAGCTGGAGCCTGGGACTCCACATGACTCCGAAGAGGAACGTACTGTAGATGGAGAGGAAACTATTCTGGATGGAGAAAAACAAATTAAAAGCATCGGATCACTATATGTCACCTTTCTGGTGGATGATGCATGTGTTCCAATCAAGATTCAGAAGATTGCGGGTAATTGTTAATTAATTGATTCATTTTTTTCATGAAATTGAAATGGACATTTGTTGAGATTATTATAAATTAATGGATAACATGTTTATGCAGGAAACAATGTTTTCTATAGAAACTTAAATGACAAAGCATTGGATTTGTTTGGCCCCACCATTCGCACATGGTGGAATAGCCAAGATAGTAAAAAGAAAGATTATTTAATAGACCACATGGTAAACTTGTTCGGCAACACTTTCAACAAGAAAGTGGTTACAAAGTTAGTCGGAGAGAATATAAAATATACTAGGGCCCAGTATAGGGAAAAATTGCAATTAGACCTCAAGCACGAGCGCCCTCCCATGGTTCTAGAAAAAGAGTGGAAGGCCCTGATAGAGGATGCAAAGGAGAACTTGTTTAAAAAAAAGGAATACATCCACGAGCTAGTCAAGCAAGGTAAAACACATGTCATATTATCAGTGAAATATGATCATTTATGTTTTTCTTTCCTGTTTTAAGTAACAATTCCGATATCTATTTTTTTTCAAAAATTCCATATGTAGGCTACCAGACACCTCCAAAGCAACCAAGGCCAGAGTGGAAAAACACGACCAACATAAACTAGGCCAGGGTGGCTATGGAAAAATAAAAGCCTGAATAGTAAGATTTAAATGATTAACTGTGGTTAATATTTATTTAACAGTAGGGAACAAATATATATTTTTATTGGTATTTTAATGGTGTTAGGCATTGCAGTTAAATATGTTAGACACTTATTCCACCGAGGATGACCTAAAGCTTGGTTACAAGAACGGTTTTAAAAGTGTGATTGAATATAGAAAAAGCTTGGGAAAGAATCCTATCTCCCAGCCACGTAGGTAAATCAAATGAATAAGGAAACCATAGTAGAATGCTTGTAAAGTCTATTCATATTTTATTATATCACCCTTAACTAAGTGTTTATGTTTTTTTTTCAGGCAACAATGTTACCGCAACAGTGAATCTAGCGGTATTCAATAGACACCATGTCATATAAGGGTGCACATGTCCAATGATAGTGGAGAGAAGAGTACCCATTCTGGTATGTATGCTTCAGAATTAAAAATATTTACTGTGATTGTAGATATTTATTTCCTGACTTATAATTATATATTATCTTCTAAAAATTGAAGAGCATGTAGCTAAGGAGGGTGAACTATGAGAGGAACCAAGGGGAAAAGAAATTAACGCACCAACTATCACAGCTACACAGAAAGGTAAAGAGCAATAGTGTAATGTTAATCAAAATAATGAATTAGTTATTTCAATTATATTTCAACATATCGATATGATCATTTTCGTTGTTGGAGTTCACGACCCTGAATAGATGCCTCGACACCCTTATCACCAATGTACCAGAAGTATGGTACATGAGTGCATTTAAACAAAAACAATAGAAGGACAGGGCACACAAAATACAATGTTCTTGGATGATTATGATACCCCAATTGTCAATTTTATGAATGTAAAAAAACACAAATCAAAGAAAATTAGATGTATAAATTCATGACTTGCATTTGGATATTTCTTGATGTTTATATGTTCATATGCTTCAATTTTTATATGTTCATATGTTTTGATGACTATCCTAGTTATGCATAAATGTCTATATGTTTTATATATAAATAAAATCATTTATTGGGTATGGGGAATTGAGAGTGATGTGAGAGGGGGGAGGGGCCATATGAGATTCCACTTTCATGTGGTTGGCCCTGCTTAGTAGATAATAACCTACTCTTGAAACAAAAAGAATCGCATTAAGGTATGCAACCACTTAATTTTTTTCTAGAGTATTTTACATAACTAAATGCATGTTTATTTGCTTATATATTATTTACTCATATAAAGAATTTGTCTTGTATGATTCATGCAGTTCTTGGTGATGGAAATGCATCTCATGTACAAATCTTATCAAGTTGTATGGGCTAATGGGTCTGGAGAAAGGACAATGATAAGGTAAGGGTTTTGACATGTTTTTTAAAGTAAGCTTTATACTAGTAAAGATTCACAATCCTCATGAAAGGATACAATTGCATTTTTGGTAGACAAGCATCAATTGTTTTAACAAAGTATGAATCATAGACTGTGGGAAAAACCTTTTTTTGTATTCTTACATTGACCAATACAACTACAACAGATTTTTAGTACGAAATCTTAACCACACACACACACACACACACATATATGAACCCTAAGTAAACAAATGATAGAAGATAAAGGGAGAATATGTACTAATAGGAGTGAATGAAGATAAGAATATGAATAATGGAGTGGAGAGTTCACTCTATCCTTGAATTGAATGATACTTGCATCCAACATGTCTCATTGTAATGTATGTTGTGATAGTTGTGTCTTCTCACTATAATGTATGTTTCTATGTCCATCATGGGATTCCTAGAGCACCACCTATCATTGATGATCCAACACATAGTAGTCAAGAATTCCATCCATTGCTAATGTGTGCAAGTACCGTATTATTAACTAATAATTTGTATCCTTAATTATGATCTATCAATCTTTACTATCACCATATTATTCTAGTGCATGTAGATTTATATTTGAAGTTTTGAATATTAGTGAAGAATTCAAGAACTACAACTTCCATGCAAAATATATCTACATTCAACACTTTATGAGATATCCCAACATTGTTCCAATTGTGGATTTTTGAGAGGTGATTAGGTCACACATTTTATTTACCTAGTTTAACCACCACTTCAAAATCAAACTCCTAAAATAGTAGCAAACATCGATAGAATTAACCTTCCAACATTGCATTGTTAACCAAATACTTGACCACTAAATTATCAATGGACAACTTGAAGGATTGGTCCATAAGATAATACTTGAAATTTTGTAGCACATATGCCATCACCAAGCCTTTTCCTTTCATGGTTGTGTAATTAAAAAAAAAATCTAGAAAATTACCTGGGGTGGTGTAGCATGTGTTCCCCTAGCTATGCCAAAATGTTCCCAATGAAATGGTAGTGGAATTCACATGAAAATGGAAAGATCCCAATGCGATAAAATGCATGTTGGGTTCTTGGAACAGTGCAAATTATTTTGATAATAATAACTTTGATCTGTTCTACCGAGAAGGTATAAGGTTCGAGCCCGTATAGCCCTATACATTCCACTAAGTTACACTACTCTTATATATATATATATATATATATATATATATATATATATATATATATATATATATATATATAT
>ML786639.1:971533-1013323 GCA_009831015.1 Picea engelmannii | reverse complement strand
CCTGTGTTGGTACCACAAACGTATATTGGCACGATAAATTATCTTCTTGTTTTAATGAGTGTAGGTAGTACCAAATAGGTATCTGTCGGATCTATCTTTCTCGAGTGATGATCAATATATACTAAGATATGTTGAAAGTGAGATGTGGTGTACTAGATCTATCGGTTCTAGATCATTCAAGGATATATACTAAAGTGATTTATACCAAAGTGATATCATTCAAGGATATATACCAAAGTTATATCCAATGTTTATAGCCTCTATTCAAACATGATGTGTTAAGTTATGTGTTCCATAAACTTTGTGGCATTAGTTGTGCCATTAAACACTAGTGGATCTTTAATCTCTACATGAATCCACTTAATGGAATTTGGTAGTGTGCATATTTGTGTCAATTAATTCTCATACTCCCTAGGCATATGAGAATGCATAAATGCAACTTATGCAACTATATGCAACTTTATGCAACTATATGCAACTGATACAACTATATGCAACTATGCAACTATACACAACTATATGAAACTTATGCAACTATATGCAACTATATTGCAACAATTTCATATGCAACTATATGAAAATATGAAACTATATGCAACAATGCAACTTATCATTACTTTATGCAACTATATGCAACTATGCAACTATATGCAAATATGCAACTTATCCAACTATATGAAACTATATGAAACTATATGTAGCAATGCAACTTATGCAACCATATTCAACTATTTGCAACTATATGTAACTATATTGCAACAATTTTGTATGCAACTATATGCAAATATGCAATTATATGCAACTATATGCAACTATATGCAAATATGCAATTATATGCAACTATATGCAACAATGCAACTTATCATGTTTTTTAGTGACAATATGCAACTTTATGCAACAATGAAACTTATGCAACTTTATGCAACAATGCAACTATATGCAACTATATTGCAACTATATGCAACTATATGCAATTGTGTTGGTACCACAAACGTATATTGGCACAATAAGTTATCTTCTTGTTTTAACAAGTATAGGTACTACCAAATAGGTATTTGTCGGATCTATCTTCCTCGAGTGATGATCAAGATATACTAAGATATGTTGAAAGTGACACGTGTTGTACTAGATCTACCGGCTCTAGATCATTCAAGGATATATACCAAAGTGATATCATTCAAGGATATATACCAAAGTGGTATCCAATGTTTATACCCTCTATTAGAACATGATGTGTTAAGTTATGTGTTCCATAAACTTTGTGGCATTAGTTGTGCCATTAAACACTAGTGGATCTTTAATCTCTACATAAATCCACTTAATGGAATTTGGTAGTGTGCATATTTGTGTCAATTAATTCTCATACTCCCTAGGTGGCCCAAAAGTAATGGACACTTTGGAATAAATGACATAGGATAATACTATTCTCCAACTCCAATTTCCACTAGCAATTGGATTAATGTAGTCTTCCAACTATCCTATGGTGATATTAATGTAGTCTTCCAACTATCCTAGTCATCCAATACTTCTTCTATCTATTTAAAAAATGTATTTCCCTACATTATATCCAATGGATATACCATCCAATAACCCTTCTTAACAAATGACATTATTATCAAATTCCCAATCAATCCATTACAATACTAGGTATGGATATTTGTCATCTACTATGTCAATGAACTCAAAGTAAGCATACATATTCACACAATCGAGATAAAATTCCATCTAGCCAATTTGACAATGGGGAGAATGTGTGATTGGTTCACCAACTACCACTAGATCGACAAGTGGACCCAGTTTGTTCATCCCATGAGTTCCCATGATTACTTCAGTAGGATGTTAACATCCAACCCAAAGTTGAGCATAAATTCTCACACTTCATATCATTGAGTCAATGTTGTTGGCACAGGGGCAGACCCAGGGTTCAACGCTACAACAACGCACCAACAAAACCCTAACTACAATCCCTTTCGGCAACACTTGTGAAGAAGATGATGTCTCACTCGAGGTAGAGGCAGGGGTGGTTGTAGGACTCAGGTGTCTAAAACCTTAGATGGGACACAGATCTCTGATTGTAATACTTAACAAAGCACTTAGCACCAAAAGTTCATCAATATTTAACCCCTATCTACTCCACAGATAAAATAGAGCATCGCATCATTCATTCATATGTGATTTATCTAAGCACTTATCATAGAGAATTAGATTAGATCTAACATATTTAGGCACTAGCACATTCATATAAGTCAAAACTAACATCCATATACATCATTAGCACAAAGCATAAACAGATCTATCTATCTATATCATAGCATTTAGCAAGTAAAGACATAAACACATCAACACATTGCACAAAGTAAAGAAACACATCATATACGTGATTCACCCCCACCCTAGGGCTGTGTCCACTAACTCTTCTTCATTATTATCTTTTTTAAGATTCTTACAGGCACATAGCATCAAAATCTTGCTCCACAAAAGACAGGAGATATGCGCACTCCGCTAGATCCTCCTTCTCCGAGCTAGGGTAAAGCACCAAGCCTTCTACAATTAATTTCACGTAGCTATGAAAGTCTCACATAGTATGTGCATAGCACTTACAATCCTTCAATCACATAGATCTAGCACTTATCCATTCGTACTCACTACATTTCTTTAGCATATATTTATACATACAAACTAGGCCTAAACATGGGTAAACCCATGGGCCGACATCCCATACCCGTTACATAATCTCAAATCCCAAAAAGGACCCAAAAAGGGGTCGACATCCCGTAATCTCTGCTTCATCTTGCACTCCTCCTTCGACAAGCTGTCGAAGTCCCAAAATAGGTCAAACTTGACCAAGGATCTCCCAAAACTTGGTCAAGGGCCAACATGCCCCCAACACTCACCTGTGACTCATCCTCAGTTACTCTGATTTGGGTAGTTCTTCTTCGAAAGCCTCGACCTTGGCTCGTGTAGTGACCTAACTTAATTAAACCCAAAAATTCATACAATTAAACATAAAATTCCTTTCTCACTGCATAAGTAATTCATTAACCAACATATAAGCATATAATATTCAGCAGAATTTAAATTTTATTTACAACATGAAAACAACTTACATAATCATTGCATAACTCAGCAAATTCATAAATAAAATACCTCTTTCTGATGCAAACTCCCGTTGATATGATTGTCCTCTCTGTTGCCTTGCCCAGCCTGCTACTTGACCAAACCCTGCCCAAACCGACTAACCACCCAGGCAACTAGGAGCAGCCTGTCCGGCTCCCTAGCTACAGGATACCGTAAGGAATCTTGGCCCACGTGCCGAAAACCCCCAGCAACCCGGTGCCCCCTGCAATGATTCACAAAAACTCCAAATATCAAACTCCCCACACCAGAAAAATATGCCAAACCGAAATCCAGTCCCCCCTCCAAAATGCTTCCTCCCTCCAAAATCATAATTCCCCTCTCGTAGGACTCTTCCTCGTCATATCTCCCCCTTCACCGACTCTCCTCCCCTCCATTAATTACCTTATCCCCTCCTTTATTGTGTTATCCCCTCCTTTATTACCTTATCTCCTCCTATCACGCATAAGTTTCAAAAGGATTAAATTAAAGTTATTAAGCCCCTTAATTTATTACCCATGTCATTGAATGTGATATGTAGTCAATTAATTAATTAATCAATCAATCAAAAGTTATAAACAATTAATTAATAAATAAATAAATTATTAATATTATTAATAGTAATCATTGTTTAACTAAAACCATATTAGGACAATTAATTATCTAATTAATTTTACTTAATAATCCCTAAGAATCTATTTAACCAGGGTTGTTACATACACCCACCCTTCAGGAAACTTCGTCCCGAAGTTAAGGTATCTCATGATACAAAGGAAAAGAAACATGGTTCACACATTCATGACAATTAACCGACACTATTAGTAAGTAAGCCAAGAAACTCATACATACTAGTGTACATGTACAAGAAATGCATGTGTAGCTAGTACATACAAGTCTTATTCATGTACTAATAATCAATAACTATCACCCTTATAGTAATTTATGTATGCATCCAATCCAATCGACAAGACCATTCTTTTATAAAAGACAATAAACCAATCAAATGTTTGCGAAATCCTTTAATTATTATTATCTAGTTCAACAATTTTATTTAGACAACTGTGGTTTAGTTACGTAATTAGGAATATTCATATATACACATTTCTTTTTAGAAGGTAAAAACAATAAATTCCACCATAAGACAAATCTTCATACTTTCTCAACTATTTCTACTCATCCTTCCTCCCTAACTTACTTCCATCTCCGTTCCTATCCTTCCTCTGCTAGACTATCTTGGAGCATCAACTATATTGACCTAACTCCAAATAGAACCCGTAAGAGGAAGTGTCACTATCTTGACCAAGCTAACCCAACAGGCAATTGACAGTCATCATCACACGTCTAGGGGAGCATGAAATAACATCGTCCTCCCATGACTTTAGGTTTCGGAGGATACACAGTGGGAAATGCCTCCACCCCTCCTAATCATAACTAGGGTCCACACCCTACAATGGAATATACAGTGGCACCGTGTTGCTGGGAGTTTTGTCATTGTTTACTCGGTTTTGGGCAGTCTCATCACCTGAAATCCTGCACTGGTCGACATATCATAGAAATGCATCCAAACCAATATAATCTCATATACAAATATTTATACCATAATGTTTCTTGGCTAGTGGTCATGACATCCACTTTCATCATCATTATCCCTTGGCTATTTCATAGCCCATAACCTGCAGATTAGTCTGTAACAAAAACTCATACTTTTCTATGCATTATCATCAGGTAATTGCATACAATCATCATTTCTATTCGGCATCCTTGTACCATCAACTTAACATCAAAGTTTTCAAGTTAGAAATAGACCTCATAATGTCCCATAATTCAATTTCGACACCCATTCATAAAATTATCATTTATCAAATAGATTGCATCATATCCAACATCATTCTACTAGCATTTAAACCTTCATAGGATTCACATTCACACAATATGTCACATCATATCCACCATCATCAATAAAATTTAAACATTCATAAAATTTACATTCATATAGTAGACCGCATTATATCCATCATCGTCAATAACATTTAAACATTCATAAAATTTACATTCATATAGTAGATCACATTATATCCATCATCATCAATAACATTTAAACATTCATAAAATTTACATTCATATAGTAGATCACATTATGTCCATCATCATCAATAACATTTGAACATTCATAAAATTTACATTCTTAAAAGTTTAAGTGTATCATTTAATAGTTTCACTGTGAGTAGAAAATAAAAGTGTAGGCCTCAGGTAATGTTGGTTGTCTAAGTCAAAAGGTGGTGTTACATACACCCCACCTCCGAGAAACATATTCTCGAAGTGGTAAAAAAAAGTGAGGGGTAGTCTCGTCATAGTGTCTCGGCGTCTTCCCAAGTAGCAGATCTTGGACTATACTTGTCCCACTGGACCTTAACTTGGTCTACCAGACGGTTCCTAAGATGTCGGACTCTATGGTCCAATATGCATAATGGTTCTACTGTGAGGGTTCCCACATCCGATACTTGCAATTCCTTCCAATTTAGTTTATGTGATTTATCAACAACATAATGACGTAAAATAGATACATGAAAAATATTATGAGTTTTATGCAAGTGGGGTGGCAGTACGAGACGATAGGCAACGGGTCCAATTTTCTCTTGGATTCTGAACGGTCCTATAAATCAAGGTGACAACTTTGTCCCCTTCCTGAACCATATGGTACTCTTATTAGGCCTAATATGAATGAAAACCTGGTCTCCCACTTCATAACTTCGGTCGATCCTGTGTGCATCCGCATAACGTTTATGCCTATCATGTGCTTCCTTTAGTCTCTGCCTAATCTGAATCACCCGTTCCTCCATCTCTTGAATCAATTTTGGCCCAACTGTTACTCAGTATTCTAGTCTATCCCAACTCAACGGTGTTCTGCATGGCCTTCCATACAGAGCTTCATAGGGTGGCATTCCTATGGAGCTATGAAAATTGTTATTGTAGGCAAACTCTACCAAAGGTAGGTACTTCTCCCACTGGGTTTGACTATCCATGAAATACATCCTGAGCATGTCTTCCATGACTTGATTTACTCTCTCAATTTTCCCATCTATTTCAGGATGATAAGCTGTGCTTAAGTTCAACTGAGTCCCCAATGCTGACTGCAAACTTTTCCAACACCTAGATGTGAATCTAGAGTCCCTATCTGAAATGATCTTCTTAGGTATCCCGTGCAAACAGATAACCTCATTTACAAACACACGTGCCACATCGGTAGCATCATCAGTGTCTCTAACCAGAATAAAATGATCACTCTTGGTTAACTTATCAACTATCACAAGAATGACATTGTGTCTATGAGATGTGAGTGGAAACCCCACAACAAAATCCATAGAGATGACTTTCCATTTGGACATAGGAACATCATGTGGTTGTAGGAGGCCTGTCGGGTGATGGTGGTTGGCTTTCACTTGTTGACACTCTAGGAATTTGGCAACGGATTGGACTACATCGCGCTTCATGCCTACCTAGAAGAAAAGCTTCCTCATGTCTGCGTACATCTTCTTCACACCCGGATGCACACAATAAAGTTCTCTATGGGCTTCCTTCAGTATGATTCTTCGAATATCCCCATCTTCAGGGATGTACATCCTTCCTCGATATCTCAATAGTCCATCTGCTTCCAGACTATATCCTTCATACTTTGGATCTAACTACCTCCCGCTCTGGAGGTTTGAAGTAACCTATAAATACCAACTATCTCCTTGGAGTTGCGTCAACACACATTCCCTCAGATTGAATTTTAAGGGTATCAAGGAGAAGACACATGGTCTCCTGCTCAAGGCATCTGTGACCACATTTTCCTTTCCCTTGATGTATGAAATACCAAAACTGTACTCACTCATAAACTCACTCCATCGCCTTTTCCTAGAATTCAGATCCCTTTGAGTGAAGAGATGTTTTAAACTTTGATGGTCCATTTTAAGCTCAAAGTTTCGCCCCACAAGATAGTGCCTCCAAAGTTTTAGAGCTATCATTACAACTTCCAACTCTAAATCATGAGTAGCGTATATCTCTTCATGTTTCTTCAACTTCCTTGACGCATAAGCTATCGCTCCTCCATCCTGCATTAGCACGGCCCCCAACCCTTGCTTCAAGGCATCTGTGCAGACTGTGAAGTCCTTTTCCATATCCGACACTCATAGAATTGGCACACTAGTTAGTAACCTCTTAATCTCAATGAATGCACTATCACATTCTTCTGTCCATTCATACCTGACCCCCTTGCACTGTAAAGTGGTGATGGGTTTCGCTCTTTTGGAGAACCCCTCCACAAATCTCCGATAATAACTTGCTAGCCCCATGAAGCTTCTCACCTCATGGGCATTTTTTGTCACTTGCCACTCCATAATGGCCTTTACCTTTTCTGGGTCCACAGAGATTCCTTCGCTGAAAATGATATGACCTAAATAGTGTATCTCTCTCTGGAAGAAGGAACACTTCGACAACTTCCCATACAATTTTTTCTCTCTAAGGCAAGACAACACTACTCGTAAGTGTTCCTCATGTTCTCTTTCATTCTTGGAATAGATGAGTATGTCATCTAGAAAGACTTGTACAAAACGGTCTAAGTACTTCTGAAATACTTCGCTCATGAGGCTCATGAATACTACTGGTGCATTGGTCAATCTGAAAGGTACTACGACAAACTCATAATGTCCAAACCGAGTTCAAAAGGTAGTTTTTGGGATATCACCTTCTTTAATCGTTAACTGATGATACCTGGATCGCAAATCGATCTTTGAGAATACCATTGCTCCTTTCATCTGATCGAAGAGGTCATCTATTCACGGCATTGGGTACCTATTTTTCACTGTAGCACGGTTCAAGTCCATGTAATCTATACACAGTCGTAAGGATCCATCCTTCTTCTTTACAAAAATGACTGGTGCACCCCAAGGTGAAACGCTGGGCCTTATTAGCCCTAAGTCCAGTGACTCTTTCAACTGCATTTGCAACTCACAAATTTCCGGCGCTGTCATTCGATACAGAGTCTTGGAAATTGGTTATGCACCAGGTTTTAGCTCAATAGTAAAATCAAGCTCCCTCTTAGGAGGTAACCCTGGTAACTCATTCGAAAAAACATCCTTAAATTCTGACAATACCCGGTACTGATCCAATGAGGGTCCCTTCCTTTCACTCACTGTTTCCACTACATACAGTCGACACCCTTGCCTCAAGCATCTCTTAACCTTCATAGTTAAGATAAAGCGTAATGACACCTTTCTCCATACACCTTGGATCTCTACTGGCCTTCCTTTGTCGTCGACACAAAAAACCCTTTTTGCGAAACAATCCACCAAAGCTCGATGAGATTCTAACCAATCCATTCCAATGATTAGGTCATATGCCCCAAGAGCAGTGACGTATACCTTCAACCTGGTAGTACACACTCCCAGGTCTACTATTCAATTATCGACGTTAGGTCCTACCGCTTGTTTTTTCCCTGAAGCCATCTCGACTTGTTTAAAGTCATCGTGCTTGTAGGCTGCCAACCCACTCTTTTCTAATGTAGATGGTGAAATGAAACTATCTGTCGCACCAAAATCAAATAAAATCTTAACATTGATATGATTTAGTGTACATGATGACTCCACCACCGTGGATTGATGTTCGGCCTGGCGATTATTAACTGTTGCGTAAATCTAGTGGTTGTTACTTGCTCTTCCCATCAAGGCCTTTCCTTCTCTATGCACGAACCCTGATTGTAACTCTGGGCAATCACATTGGTAATATGGTCCTCCAGATCCCCAACAGGTAACATGAGATTGAACCTGCGCACTGTTATGTGACTATCTCTGAAATGAGTTCCTTCCCCTGGAACCCCTACCCCTACTAGTTGTTCCATGAGATGGCCATGGACCTGTCTACATCGTTGGTGATGAACGAAATGCTGCACTCATTTCCATTGAAATCCCTGAGGTTACTGTCCTTGGTGCGACTCTATTACCATATGGAGGTGGTCTTGAGCCCCCTCCCCTGGGAAATGTCCTAGGGGCCTTCCCCACGAATCCAGGACGATGTGAAAAGGTCGGTCTCGTACCTCCGGTTAAGTTCATGTGTTCCTCCACATAACGCGCATTTTCCACAGCTTCCGCTACCGAAGATGGTTTCCACATCCGCACCATAGCTTTTATCTTAGGGTTCAATCCATAGACGAAGCGCTCTACCTGTAGTTGGTCATTATCCATATATGAAACATATTTGACCAATTCCATAAATCTGATCTCATATTCTTCTACAGTTTTGTTTCCCTATACTAAGGCATGAAACAACCCTACCTGTTGTTCCTCATAGTAATCTGACAAATATTTCCTTCGAAACCTCTCCTTGAAAAGTTCCCAAGATACTATGTCTGGGGTAAGATGTAGTTGTCTTTCCAGGTTTGCCGACCAGTTCAAGGCATTGTCTCTTAACTGAAAAATTGTTATCTTCACCTTTGAGTTGGATGCATAGTCCCTTAAGGAAAAACACCTTGTCATGCCTTCCAACCATGCTTCTGCGCGTTCACTGGCGTGACCCCCGACAAACTCTGAAAGTTTGATCTTCTGCAATTCTCGAGTGATGTCTTAGGGTGGAGGTCCTCCCCCTGAATCCCTCGATGCTTATGGATTACCCGTTCCATATGGTCGGGGTTCCAATTCGATCCCTGTCGTTTTTCACCCTTTTCAAGTCTCATTTATGGCCTCCAACGAGCGCAGTATGAGAGCTAGTTCTGACGATGGTGGTGGCGGCGTTGGTGGTGTTGGTGGTGCCTTTGAAGATGTTCCCCTGCCTCGATTCCCTTAATTCCTAACCATCCTGTATGATTTAACCTGCATCAACCAAAGTTGTCAGGGTGAGTTCAAGGACGTTTCAAATCAGTGCTACTTAAACTAGAAGACAGGGTTCGACGTAAGTTTCTTTTACTTGTCTGTAAATAGACGTTACTCTCTTTAGGGGATTGGCTAGGTTAGGGTTAAGCATCTAAGTTTGGTGTCACTACCTAAGAAAACTATCGACTCTCTCTCATGTGATCCACACATTTAACCCAACATTACTATCATGGTGCAATGGTGTACGACCTTCGATAGAAGCTCTATACTCGGTGGATAAGTCGCTGGTTTAAAACTCATCCTCTCCAACAAAATTTAATCAATAAAATTTAACTCAAACTCAAACTCATCCTCACATGTGATCAACACATTTAACGTACAAGTAATATCATGAGCGCATTGGTGTTGGAACATTTCTCAAGGCTTGGGCTTGGTGGGTGGTCGTGTGTTCAAAACCCATAGACTACAAAACATTTCATTTTTTTTCAATTTTTTTTTTATAACTTTATTTATTAATATTCCCTTTTTTATTTTATTTATCATTATAAAGAAAATAATAAATAAATAAATTTAAACAAATAATTTAAAAACAATAAATTTATAAATTTATAAATTTATAAAACAATAATAAATTTAAACATATATAAATTTGTCCCGTGCCTATTTATGAAACAATAATTTTTTTTTTAAATAACAAAGGGCGGGCACGCACGAAGCCCACATGCCACCCTCGTTTCCTCCAACTCTTCATACCTAAACCCTAAACTATTTCTTAACCCTAATTTCTCTTTTCCTCATTATTTCTTCTTGCGAGATTTCCGGTTACGCGGTCGGCCGCCATGGCCTTCTCTCATGGCTTCTCCTCCTTGTTTGTTAGGTGTTTGGTTTCTGGCGTTGGTCGCTGGCTTGTATTGTTTCTTGGTGAATGATTTGTGCACTGGTGTTCAACGCTTGTGCTTGGGTTTGTTTGTTTTTTGTTTAGTGCAAGATAAAATGCCTCTTGTAGGCTCCTCTCTTGGTCGTGGCTTGTTCGACTCGGCGCTTGTGCGTTTGGGCATTTGATCTTTCTGTTATTTGTTGGTGTAGCTATTTGGATCAACAACTATGGGATTGGGCACAATAATTTTATTTTTAATCTATTATCTATATTTTTGAATCTTTAGACACGTTGAGCACCCAAACCCTCATGGAATCTCCTCCTCTTGGCTCGTTGCTAGATCATTGGCACTTGTGCGTTGGATTTTGAGTTTGGTGTTGGTGCATTTGGCTGTGTTCTGTGGGCGCTTGGTATCGACTGTGTTTTGGTTGTGTGTTGTGTTGGGTTCTTATATTGATAGATCGTGGACTTGTGTTCAGTGTTGAGTCGACTTGACGCATTGAAGACCCTTTTTTGGGCTCCCTCGTAGGCTCCTCCTCGACATCTTGGCATTTGGCACTAGGCTTTGTGTTATATGGCAGGTGCTTGGTTGTTGCAAGAACAGTTTTAGAGGTTGTCATTGTGCTAAGAGTCAATGCCGAATCCGATAATGCCCCTACTTTGTTGTTGGGCATGAATGCAAACGATTCAATATATGTAAGGTTCTGTAGCTTGGAACAGGTCAATTGATCATTAAGAGAAGAAGAAAATTCTTCTTTTTTTTGGGTTTTCAACCTACTGACTTTGTGGGGCATGCTTTCACAGGTATTTCATTACTCAAATGTTTACGGAGAAAAGTGACGTGTATAGTTTTGGAGTGGTTTTACTAGAGATCATATGCGGTACAGAACCGATAGTTATAAAAATACCCACAAAGGAAGTGAACATAATTCGATGGGTAAATAATCTATTCAAAATATCAATATTTAACAACACTGAAAATTATTTTGTAGTGCATCTTCATATTTAACAACACTGAAATTAGAAAAATTTGCAGTACATCTTTCCTCATAAATTCACAATAATTATTCGCATATTTACAGGTGACTCCGTATGTAATGGGGATGGATGAAAATCTTGGCAAAATAGCAGAGATCATAGATAAAAGACTACACGAAAATTAAGACATGAAGTCCATCAATCTCTGTAGCCACTGGAATTCAACGATTCTTTGGTAGATTTTGAAATGCTTTTAAAATTTCGAATTTTTTTATGTTGCGGTGATGGTTTTATGGAAGAATTTAAAGTCTTGAGGGCTTGCGTTTGTTTGTTGAAGGCCTGGCACCACGCAGTCATGGCTTGCGCCCATATCTTTATTTATTTATTTATATATATATATATTTTTCATTTTGGATTAGAATTCTGAAGTGGTGATTTTCTCTGATTTGTTTTGTCTTAATTTTGATGATTCGCTCAGTGTTCGTCCCTGTACGTTTTGCTTGGATAAAATAACACTTATCTTAGTGTTAGCAATTGGCACATTGTTTACCAGGTTGACCAATGGCTTCCTTGATGGCTTGGCATGTGGTTGCGGGCTTAGTGCTTGATGTGGGCAGTGGGAAATGGCGCCATTGTTGTATACCAACTCTTGATATCATATAGATTGGCTTCAAATGCCAATACGATTTTATTTTACCCTTCCTCTCGGCACAATGTATCCATTAATGAGTGGGAAGATTATCACTAATTTTCGAAGAACTGGCAATGAGGAGGATCTTTCATCTTTATAATGTCAGTTCTGCTTATGATTCTTCGTGATTAAAAGTTGGATTTTTCTGAGCCTTTCTTCTCATTATTCCCTATACTTTACTTTTTGTAATTTTTTTTTTATATTTTTAATTCACTATTTCTTATTTTCTCTTATGAAATTTTATACATACTCTATATATATATATATATATTTTTATATGTTATTACTCCTTCTTATTGTCATATTTTTGTTTATTTTCTTCAAATTATTTATATTCTTCTTATTCTTATTCTTCAATGTAATTGTCTTCTAACTTCTTTTTACTTTCTCTATTATTTACCTTTGTATTTTCATGAGTGAGGATGTGTTGATAAAAAGTTGAAGGATTTCTCTAATCTATATTAGCTTGCTATTGTAATCCTTGATCGAGGAATACAGAGTAATCTTGGTTCCCCTCACATTTGTATAGGGTCTTACTCAACTGACATAATATCTAAAGTATTGTTGTTTGTCAAGAGTTGGTATGCTCTTAGAACTTGTCTGTTGTTTTGTTATTGATCTAGATAGTGTAGGGTGCACTGAGTCATGTATATGTTATGTGGTTGCCATATTCTTAGTACATTTGTGTTTTCCTTCATATGTGACTTGGCTTGTAGGTTAGGTGGGGCTGGAGCTGGAGCTGGAGCTTGGCCCTCAGGCCCAGATTTCAAACTAAGGCTATGATACCATGTGTAGTGACCTAACTTAATTAAACCTAAAAATTCATACAATTAAACATGAAATTCCTTTCTCATTGCATAAGTAATTCATTAACCAACATATAAGCATATAATATTCAGCAGAATTTAAAATTTATTTACATGAAAATAACTTACATAATCATCGCATAACTTAGAAAATTCATAAATAAAATACCTCTTTATGATGCTAAATCCCGCTGATATGATTGTCCTCTCTGTTGCCTTGCCCAGCCTGTTGCTTGACCAAACCCTGCCCAAACCGACTAACCACCCAACCAGCTAGGAGCAGCCTGTCCGGATCCCTAGCTCTAGGATACCGTAAGGAATCCTGGCCCCCGTGCCCAAAACCCCCAACAACCCGGTGCCCCCTGCAATGATTCAAAAAAAATCCAAATATCAAACTCCCCATACCGGAAAAATATGCCAAACAAAAATCCAGTCCCCCCTCCAAAATTCTTCCTCCCTCCAAAATCATAATGCCCCTCCCGTAGGACTCTTCCCCTTCATATCTCCACCTTCACCGACTCTCCTCCCCTCCATTAATTACCTTATACCCTCCTTTATTCTCTTATCCCCTCCTTTATTACCTTATCCCCTCCTGTCATGTGTAAGTTTCAAAAGGATTAAATTAAAGTTATTAAGCCCCTTAATTTATTACCCATGTCATTGAATGTGATATGTAGTCAATTAATTAATTAATTATTCAATCAAAATTTATAAACAATTAATTAAGTAATATTATTAATACTAATCATTTTTTAACTAAAACCATATTAGTACAATTAATTATCTAATTAATTTCACTTAATAATCCCTAAGCATCTATTTAACCAAGGTTGTTATAGCTTGAGCTGCTTCGACTTGTTGTTTTTCCATGGCATCTTGTGCAGCAAACTCTTGGATGACTACCTCATTCACATGTCCCTCCAGGCATTGTTCAGCTATAGTGACAACCTGGTCTAGTTCTTCTCCTCGACCTTCGACCTCTGTGAAAAATTTGTAAGCCTTATCTTGTACAAGTTGGAGCCTCTGAGTTACTTCCATAACTCTGCTCTGGATAGTGTGGGTCTGTTGTTGGGTGATGCATTTATCTTGGGAGTGCTTCATTCTTTCCACAACTGATAGGGGATTCAACTGTGCTTGTATCGTTTTGGCTTGATACTTTGCCTCTTGGAGCTGTGACTCCAGTGCCTTCATTTCAGGATTCTCAGTGAGTTTCTCGTAGGTATGGGCACTGCGATCACTATGTTGCTTACATTCCATAGAAAGGGATTTTATTCTCTCAACTACTCTTCGAGCAGTTGCTTCTCTTTGATCCCTTACATCCTGTGGAGTCTCTGGCACTACACAGAGCTCTAAGTCTGTTATGCGTTACTGTAGCTGATGGATAGTTTCTGGGAGCTGCTCTACTTGCTGGGTGACTCAATCCTCTGCCTTTATTTTTATGACTATCACAGAGTGAAGTGCTTTGTTGACCGCTTCTTTCACTTAGAGTTTCTCCGCTAGCAATTTTTTTTTTCCTTGCTGTATCTATGCTTTTTCTTCATCAAAATTTGCTTGGAGAGCAATATTTTCCTATTTTGTAGTTCAACGTTGCTCTACAAGTACTCCTTGCACTTTTTTCAAGGCTTGGGTCACTTATTATGTTTCTTCTTATGCTCGTCGAAGGCGAGCTTCGAATGTATAAGTTAGTTGATGGAGTTGGGATGGCTCATCTCCCAACTCTGGTTCTCTCGATGGCAGAGGCACAGTGGAGACTGCGTGGCTGGACTGAATGGCCTGCTGTGCCTCAAGGAGTTTGATTTCAATTCTATCATACATTTCCTCCTGCTTCGCTCCTTGTTTCTCTTCTATTTCCAGTGAAGCATCGTTCAAGGATACTATGATAAAGTCAACATCATCGGAGGTGAGGACATTATGCATCTTGGTCATGGTGGCTTTCGATTTCTTCCAAGAAAAAGGTTTTAGGGGGAAAACCTTCCTCTTCTTCGAGGGGTCAACCTCATCTCTAGGTGGTGTTACTTCGTTGGGATTCAATTCAGCTTCTACTTCGTCATCACCCCCTTAGTCATGTGACACTGAAGGAGTCTTTCTTGAGGTATTTCTTAAGTTTTGGAACTCCTCAGTCTTCTTCTGTCTACTGGTTTTGGGTGGATTTTTTTTCTTTATGAGTGTCCTCTGGGCTATCAAGATCAAATATTTCTACGGGGTTGGCAGGGATAAGGAGGTCAACAGACCATCCCTTAGTGATTTCTTCAAGGTTTTCTTCTGAAATCTTATAATATGATTGGAGTTGCTCTTGATGTTCATCTGCTCGCGTTGTAATGTAGATGATGTTTCGATCTACGTTGAACTTCATCAAGGGTCAGAACCTTTGTAAGGTGTTTGGAGTCATGCGAGGCTCAACTTCGATGACTCTCTTTAGTTGGAGGTAGTATGTATGCAACACATCATTCAAATGCCACTGTTTTTTCATATCAATTGAATACCATAGGGTAGTGAACTTCGCGGCAAGTGGTTCAAATGACTCGATGTTTGGGAAGGTCGCTCCTTCTAGCATATCCCAGGAAAAAAATGAAATGAGGACCACGAGCCAGCTAAAATGAAATTCATAACCCTGATCCTGTGCTTCTCGGCAATCTAGTTCCAATTGGTTAACTAGGTACTTTGCCCAGTTCATCTGTAGGCCTTTCGTGCACTTCCCTGCGAGGTCAACAACAAAGCTGGTGACCTACGTAGGTCGGTTATTCCTTACTAATTTTCCAGCTATCATTTGTCATGATAGGCACACTGTGCCACTCTAGATGGAAGCTACCTTGTAGCCTCTTGTTCCCTTCTCAACGTCACCATATGTATCCTTGATCTTTTGTGTGACTGCGTGATCTGCGGGTTTTCCTGGATAAAAGTCCTACGAGTCGGGTCCTTGCATAATCATTCATGTGATCCTGTGGATCAAAATTTGGTCAATTGTAATGTGGAGGTCTATCCATAAGCAGCCGCCATGGTAACACGACATTATCATCTTCACACAGGCGTTGACTTCCTAGTGTCTTCCAAAGTGTGGGATCTTCATGACATTCAGCAGGGTGGACTACACAAGGTTCATTGTCCACGACTGAGGGATGATCTTCAAATTCTTCCCCTTCATTCTGGTTAGGTACTTGTATGGGGCAAGCATACCATAGATCTTGCAATCTCCAAGGTTGAAGTCGTTGAACTTCAATGATGTGATCTTATCCTTCTCTACTCGGATTGTGCGTATCCCCTTTAGGAGGTACGCAGTGACCATGGTGTACTCGAAATATCTTGGTACGCTATCATGATTCACCATGCTAGCAAGAGGCGGGATGTAATCGAGCAATATGATTGGAATCAGTTTTGCATTTCTGAGGTCGTATTTATGCTTGGTTCTCTTTTCTATTGATGGTCAGGATGGTTCGGGTCTACGAGCAGTTGACGGAGAGGCTTGTATCGTTCTCGTCGATGAAGCTTCTATACCCGTAGACATCGAAATTACTCATTCAGTCATGAGGTCGATGACAACTTCTTTGAAAACTTTCTCTGCAGCTCTGAACTCGTCTGACATACACGCTCGGGGTTGGAAATCTTCGAGTTCGAGGAGTAATCTCTCAATGCAATGGGATAGATGGAAATAGCGCAATGATCACTATGTAAAATCAATGAGTTTGCGGGCTTAGATTCACGGTTTGCATAAGTTTTCTCAGTGCATGGCGCAATGGGATAAATAGATAACTTGGCAATGGATTTCTTGCAACGGTCGAGAAGCCTTCATTAACATTTTTTTTGTCTGTTATGGCACGGTCCAACGGTCTAGTGGCGAACCATAAATTCCTTTCTACCTGTTCGAGGGGGGGTCGACCAAATGGTTATATTGGTCCCAAAGGATATATTTCTTCGCCCTGCCGAAGTGCCATGTGAGGTTGTTTTTTTATCCCGACGAAGCTCCAATTTTGTAAATTTTCCTTCAGCGAAGTTCCCTCTAGAACCTTTTGTAACTTGTTGATCTTAGCTCTCTTCTTACATAGCTTTCTATCTTTCTTTCCAGTGAGCTTCATCTCAGTATGTATTTTTCCATTCTGATTCTTATCTTATTTTGGCATAGTTACTTCGCGTTATTGAGATTATTTCCTAAGATTTGAGGGTGATACTTCTTCTTTATCTGGAACAGGTACTTCAATCTTCTGTGGGTCGTCTAGTGTTATTGAAACTTCAACATCCAGGTCTCTGGTGTTAAATATCTTCGATATGTTCTTCTATTCTTCAATTGAGTCTGTGATCTTTCTAGTCATGAAATCTTTTAACTCTTGCTTCTTCTCTGCTAAAACTTCTTATTCTTCTTGACTTTTGGCCTGATTTCTTTCAAAACAAGGTTTTCTTGGTAACATGGTAAATGGGGCATTGTTCTCAATAAGTTTAATAATCTCAAAATCTTCCTTTGTCGAAGTTCCATTGGCATTCATAGATATGTGGGTGAGCTTTCCACATAGATTTATCATCTTTCCTTTGAATAGTCCTATTCCTTCCAATGAGGGAGTCATAGCGGGCTTCCCTAAAATTTCCCAAGTTATTTCTGTCATGATATTCCCCTGTGTTTCCTCATCTAGAACATAGTCAATGTTGAGGTCTCTTATTCTTGCTTCAAAGCATTCTTTTTCTTTTAATACCTCTGATAAGCTGACATGTCGGTGGTCATTCAGGGTTTCTTTTATCTGTAGAAATACTTTCTCTAAGACTTTCTAGGGTTCTTCCATTTCTGGATCTGCCTTAGGGTTTTCTTGTTTCATGTTCATTCCCTCAAGCTTAGTAATCATTCTAGGGAAATCCAATAATTCATCGTCCATAGCTTTGCAACAAAGATAACTATGTCTTCTCCCAGGGCATTTCTTAACAATATGTCATGGTTTTTTGCAACTGTAACAGAGGGTTAATCCTCTCTTTCTTTTAAATGATTATGAGCTCTTTCTATACTATGCGCTAGGGTCATAGTAGCTAACCTGCAAACATTTCTTTCTAGGATTCTGCATCCACTGGTTAATCCAAACATTATTTCTATGCATAGGTATGGCATATCTTTCACTATTCTTATCATATCTACACATATCAAACCTTCTTTCATCTATTAGTTCCCTAGTTTTCAAGCTAGGATAGAATCTATCAAACATACCTAGATCCATACTGTTGAAACAAAAAATTCCACTTATCTTACTTCTACAGAGCACAAAGCTTTCAGATCTAGAACTTTTTACTATTCATACCTTTATTACAGTACAAAACTTGCAGATCTTACCTATTTTATTCAGATGTGACCTCTTTTCTTGGCACAAAGCTTCACAGGTCAAGTAGAATGTTGTGCACTAGGGAAATAGATCTACGTAAAAATATTTCACAGTTTTAGGACGAATCTTTGAACAAAGCTTCTTCTTCCTTAGTTCCTAGCAATCACAGTTTCAGGTCCCGACAATGGAACCATTTGTTGGCATAGGGGCAGACCCAGGGTTCAATGCTACAACAACGCACCAAAAAAACCCTAACCACAGACCCTTTCAAAAACAAAAGCGAAGTAGATGAAGTCTCACCTGAGGTAGAGGCAAGGGTGGTTGCAGGACTCAAGTGTCTGCAACCTTAGCTGGGACACAGATCTATGATTGTAATACTTAACAGAGCACGTAGCACCGACAATTCATCAATATTTAACCACTATCTACTCCGTAAATAAAAGAGAGCATTGCATCATTCATTCAGATCTTATGTATCTAAGCACTTATCATAGAGAAGTAGTTTAGATCTAACAAATTCAAGCACTAGCACATTCATATAAGTCAGATCTAGCATCCATATACATCATTAGCACAAAGCATAAACATATCTATCTATCTATATCAAAGAATTTAGCAAGTAAAGACATAAACACATCAACACATTGAACAAAGAAGAGCAACACAACATATACGTGGTTCACCCCCACCCTGGGGCTACGTCCACCAGCTCTTATTCGTTATGATCTTTGTGAAGCTTCTTACAGGCACATACCATCAAAATCTTACTCCGCAGAAGATGGGATATCTGCACGCACTCTGCCAGATCCTCCTTCTTCGAGCTAGGGTAAAGCACCAAGCCTTCTACAATTACTTGCACGTAGCTCTACAAGTCTCACAAAGTATGCACAGAGCACTTACAATCCTTCAATCACATAGATCTAGCACTTAGTCATTCATACGCACTACATTTCTTTAGCATCTATTTATACATACAAACTCGGCCTAAACATGGGTAAATCCATGGGCCGACATCCCATACCTGTTACATAATCCCAATTCCCCAAAAGGACCCAAAAAAGGGTCGAAATCCTGCGATCTCTGCTTCGTCTTGCGCTCCTCCTTCAATAGACTGTCGAAGTCCCAAAATAGGTCGAACTTGACAAAGGATCTCCCAAAACGTGGTCAAGAGCCAACAAATGCATTTAAGATAAATTATTTTCCATACCTTGTTCACTGGACATGATTTAAGGGCCTATCTTGTGCCTCTATTGGTGACTCAAAAATCGGCCCAAGGACCTCCCTTAACTTTGTTGTGGATTTATCATTTTCTATTATCTATAGAAAACTTTTCAAAAATTCTTTGACTTAATCTTCCACTATATATACTAGTAGAATCATGGATTGGCTTAGTGGCCAAATTATGAAAGGTTTTATATTTCTTGCATTCATAGTAACTATGTTTCTAACATTCATAGTAACTATGTTTCTACAATCATGTGTATTATGTATTGTCTTTTGGTAGTACCCACATCAAGTATGGTGAGGATATAAGTAATTCATTTCAATATACCCCACATCATAATAATTATAAAATCATGGTGGGAGATGATCCACTTAATTCCATAGAACCCTATTACCCTAATTCTAATTATGTCCCCCATCCACTCCCATGGTTGAATCCATTGTTTGGAAATTTTTATGCTAGATCATGTCTCTTCTAATTCCCCTTGGAGACTCTTTTAATGCCAAATCATTTGGCCTTCTACATTCCAAACATTTAATCTACCTAGACTATTATTGGAGAAACATCACCAGTATTGTAACTTAGATCTCCCTGGGACTTGCCTATTGATCCTATACATACAATGGGGATAGACTTCTAATGGTTTCCCTAGATGCCAACAAATTATTTTTCTCTTAACCAAGAAGAATAGTAAGCATACCTTATGACCAACGATTTCCTCACATATTTGGATGATGCACCTCCTGAGATCCAGCTCCAGCTCCTATAATCTACTTTGTACACACCAGAAGACAAACAACTATTGATCTACTTTCTCAACTAATGTTACAAAAATCCAAATCACTAGCTCTATCCTGATCTATTTAACACGAGACTAGATCTAAGCATTTACAAATCAAATACAAACACATTTAGGGGAAACCAATGATCTATTCATTAGCATGTAGGAAACACATAAAACATAATCCCTTGGATGTGAAATCATTTCTCTTTTCTCCTTGCTCCTAATTCCTCCTCAGCTTCTCAATCTGACTAGGAAATTTGATTGTGGTCGTTGTGACTAGAGAAGCACCTCTATAATTGGACATCATAACTCTGCAAAATATTCTCCCCCCTTTTTCTCAAGACTTTCCTTCTTTATATATATCCTTGGAAGAGGCTTGTGAGAGCTTCTAGATCTTCTGGAACCCACTGGAAACTCGAATACTGTGATTTTCTAGCCCCATGCCACAAAGATACAATTGATCCCTCACTTACCTCTTCATAACTTTGCAAATATAGAATGTTGCAGGGATCATCGCTTGTTGCATTATAAATGACCAACGACTATATTCCTCATGAAGACCCTAAAAAAAAGTCTTAAATCCTGAGCAAGAAATGTATTTTGACTTTCATCTTCTGTTGGATTTCCTTCTAGCATGTAGGGTGGAAATTAAGACGATAACATATACTACTAGCTATTCTACTTCCCACCAAATTGCATTCCTCCAAGTGAAATATTTGTTATCTCCCCTTCATCATGTGTGATTCAAACTCATTTATAGTGGTATGTGTTACCATTTGTTGGAATTAATATGAGTACCCCGACTTCAACAAGTGCAATCATCCTTCATTTAGGGTGGTGTGAGAAACTATCACCTAGAGTAGTGTGATCACCCTTCGTTTCAAAACATTGTGATCACACTAACTTGATTTAGTGTGAACTACCCTTCGAGTTAAACATTTTCATTTCTCTTCATTTATATGGTATAATGTACCTTCATTTGAATAGGGTGAGTTACCTTTACTTGAATAGGTGTAAGTGTCTTTGTTTAAACAAGTGCTCCATTGTTGTGATATCATTCTTTCAAAGCGTTACAAATTTTTTTGTGGGAACAACTTTCATTTATTTCATTCATATGAGTGTGAGTAACATTCATTTTTTTGGTAAGGGAATGACTCAACCACAACGCTACAAGTTCCTCATCCAAAAAGATACAAACATAGTTGTTGAAAGGGTGTGAATGACTTTAACCTCATGTTGTGATTATCCCTTCACATTAATAGGTTAAATTTGATATTTAAGGTAATTATTCTGACCAGTCTATATTAATATCAATTAACAGTTTTGAGTGCATTGAAGTGGATAAGTAAAGGTTTGGCCCACTCTCACAAGGATAGTGATAAATTTAAATAAAACACATCTCCCATATTGTCCCCTTGGGAGGCACCTAACAAATTGTTTTTGACCTCTAGTTCAGAGCCCCAATATCTCAATTAAAACCATTCATTCAAGTGAATGTATTTTATCTTCCCCTTCATCCCAAGGTGCCTTGGGTTTCCTTTTTGGTCCACTGAGAAAGACCCCTAATAAGTCCCAAAACCCCCTCTCATAAGCCCTTCTCACATAAGATACCCTTTGAAGGGTCAATCACACATGAAAATATTAAGTATGGGTCAATCAAGAATCCCAACATCCATCTTGTCATTTAGAATTTTTTTTTTTAAACTTAAAGGAAGCGTGGCAATATCAACGATAGTTCGTCGTAAGGCAATGAATTATTTTTTACGAAGCGTGGAAATATCGACGAAAGTTCGTCGTAAGGAAAGGAATTTTTTTGACCAAGTGTGGCAATATCAACGAAAGTTCGTCGTACTTTGCCATGGTTTTGCATCACACATATAGAATCTGTGTCACAAATTTTGTCTCTCCCAAACATTTTCATCGCTATTGCGACACTTTTTCGTCGCAACTTTCCATAGTTTTGTGTCACATGTATGGAATCTGCGTCGTAATCTGTTGGTAAGTTTTTTACTTTGGCATGGTTGTTCGTCCCTATTGAGACGAAGTTTCGTCTCTATTGCCACACTTTATAAGGTAAACCTGGAGGGCTAATTTCGTTGTTGTTTCAACGAATAACTGGTTCGTGGATAAAGCGACGAAAATTTTTTCACGAAAAATAGTCTTTGCTTTCATGGAAAGTGCGATGGATATGTGTGGCAATAGCAACGAAAAACCGTGGCAAATTTCATCACATGTAGTAGTGGGGGGGTATAGAGCTAGTGGGGTGTAAGTGATGGTCTAGGTATAGTTCATGGTGTAGGTCATGGTCATGTTCATATAAGTACTTGTATAAGTAAGGGGGAAAGGATGGAAGTAGAGAGAGGTAGATAGGATGGAGGTAGAGAGTGAGTGTGTTAAAGTGTGGGAGGATGAGAGAAGAAGATATAGAGAGGAGATATAAATTGTGTGTGTGAAAGTGTGGGAGCGAGACAAAGGAAGACATAGAGGGGTGATAGAAAGTGTTTGTGTGAGAACGTGGGAGGGAGACAAAGAGGAGAGGTAGAGAGTGAGTGTGTTAGTGTAAGGGAAGGAGAGAGAGGAAGACATATAAGGGGGGTAGAAAGTGTGTGTGGGAGAGAGAGAAATCAAGCCATAGTAAGGCAATAAAGAGCGTGAAAGGGAGAGAGAGGAAAATAAAGAGGGAGGTAGAGAGAGAGGTAAATGTAGGAGAGGGGTAGATGTAACAGAGATAGAGGAAAGATAGTGGCACGAGGGGGGCAGAGAGAGGGATGAGAGGGGGGAGAGAGAGTGTGTGTGAGAGTGTGAGAGGGGGAGAGAGAAAGACAAAGACGAGCACACACGTGTTCTTGTAGCCCGTGTGCACTTATTTGAATTCAAATTTTTTAGGCGGGATTGACAAGATGTGTATTGACTTGGTTGGCTGGGACTTAGGTTTGGGATGAAAAATCTAGTGGCTCAGTCTACAAAATCATAAATGCCTCCATTTTTGTGAATACCCCTCTTTATCTCTGTCTTTGATGTTATTTTTCTACAGGCTACACAATTAAGTTGTTGACCAAATTATAGACATATATCAAGGCAACTATACAGATTTCAAATATTTAATTTTTTTTTAATTATTATTGTTTACTATTTTTAATCTATTTTTGTCTTCACATGTATCAAAAACCTAGAATACATACCTCTATTATTTCTGCTATAACTTTTTATTGGCTTAACCATTACTCAAATGAGTTAAATGCACACAAGATGAGACATATACCTATTATCTAAAAATAAAAAAATGTTTTGGTCATTTTAAGAGGATTTTAGCCTCCTAGTACAAAAGAGTATACAAATTTTTGGAACGAAAGGACACTCAACACTTGCACGAACGGAAACATATACCTTATATTTTGTTGGAAAAATAAGATACCACTTTTAGAAAAAAACAAGTTTGACCTAGTTATTCAAAATGTTTATGGATAAATGTTGTATCTTCTTAAATCTAATTCAATTTTATACATTTCATCTTCTTACACCATATTTAAATTCATCGTAAAAGTACCTGGAATAATCCCTCCAAGTTAACATATTGATGTTTTTCCAAGTTTGCATTGCCACTAATGAGTCACGAAAGACCATCATTAGCTTGCACTCGCCCTTAAATAAAAAATAAATTATTTTCTTATATTATTAATTTATTTTTTATTTTTATATATATCTAAGAGAGAAAAAATTATTATAAAAAAAAAATATTACCATAGATTAAAAGCTAGACACATTAACATGCTTTTACTCTGTTAACTTTTCCTTCCCAATTTGATTTTAGTCTATTAAAAGAATATAGTTTTCTTTTTAGGCTCAATCCTCTATCAAAATTGAAGTTCATGTATGTCTCATATCCTCCTCAAATACATGGAAAATCTACTCATTTGTATGTCTCATATCCTTTCCATGAGTTTCACAAATACATGGAAAATCTTCTCATTTGTAATTTGTTTGGAAAATCTACTCATTTNAAATTGAAGTTCATGTATGTCTCATATCCTCCTCAAATACATGGAAAATCTACTCATTTGTATGTCTCATATCCTTTCCATGAGTTTCACAAATACATGGAAAATCTTCTCATTTGTAATTTGTTTGGAAAATCTACTCATTTGTATGTCTCATATCCTTTCCATGAATTTCACAAATACATGGAAAATCTTCTCATTTGTAATTTGTTTATGAGACTTCAATTTCTTTCAGCTTAAGGATGTCACGTCTACATTGAAATCCTTTTCAAGCCTGCAAATTTGAAACAGTGAAATGTGTTTTGAGAAAGGATAGAGAGCTAATCATTTGGTAAACCGCTCATCTAAACTGCTTCAACCAAAAGCTGCACCTTCTACATCGAAATCCTCTTCAAGATTGCAAATTTGAAACAGTTAAATATGTTTTGAGATAAGACAGAGCTAATCATTTGGTAAATCAGTTGTTGATAGGTCCTTTATTCCGTTAATTCTCTTATTTATGATATCACTTCTAAACCATATATTAATGAGGGGTATGTATTTAAGGATGAAGATGGAACGTATTTATACTGTCATAATATCTTACTAAAATCTTCTTAGTATCTAAAATAAAATTTGTTGAAATTATTTAAGCGAGATTTTCGAAAATACTGCATCCCATTTCAGATTTCTCAATGTTTCAGATCAAAGTCACTGTGTTCCATTATCAAGAAAGAATTAGTAATTTTCAATATCAAATTCACTGGATTTAGCACAAACAATTTAAATTTCACTGAACAATAAAGTTGTGCAGACGATTACACAAATAACAACTTACCAATAATAACAAGACAGCCTACACATACAATTATGTTAACAAGTCAGCGTTCATGATCCACCAAACTTCCAAGACTGTAGGTTTGGTAGAAAACCTTCTTCCTACAGTATAAGAAGTATAGGGACATTATTTTTGTGTTAATCCATATATTTTTCAATCTTGAGCTTTGAAGTATAAGGAATGACTACACATACAATTATGTTAACAAGTCAGCGTTCATGATTCACCAAACTTCCAAGACTGTAGGTTTGGTAGAAAAACTTCTTCCTACAGTATAAGAAGTATAGGGACATTATTTTTGTGTTAATCGATATATTTTTCAATCTTGAGCTTTGAAGTGTAAGGAATGACTACAGCTTCTTTTTTTTCTTTGTTAATTTAAAAATTTAATTTAAAAATCATTGAGTATATGAGTTTAGTGGTTAAGAATATGTTTTTGTTAAGGGTTCAAATTTATAAGAGTAAGATATATACACTTCCTAGATTTTAACAATCAAATCAGAGTTTGAAGGAAATTTTGGCAGTCAAATCAATCATGAAGAAAGTCCTTTATCTGACAAACAAGAGAATAGTCAAATCAGTGCCTAAAAGAGATTCATTGAAGGTTTCATACACCAATTTACTTAATTATGACCTTAAATTAAATTATTATTATTATTGTAAAAAAACTATTAATTTTCTAATTATTAAAAAATTAATCTAATCCTTGCTGATTTTCTAATTATTAAAAAACTAATCTAATCAGAACCTAAACTGGAATACATATAATTATGTAAATCCGATATATGGATTTGGTATAAAAACATATAATCCTGCAGTATGAGAACGTTTAAACGTGAATGACAAAGAAGCCAAAGTTTACACTTAAACATCAAACTTTGATTAATCAATAAAAGGTAATAGATCGAAACTGGGAATATTGCATGGCATAAGGAAGGGATACCTGAACGAATATTTACAACCACAAAGGAGAATAAATTCTAGTACAGAAAATATGGACACGCATGACTGTATAAGGGATGGGAAAGATCTAACTTAGGACACTGAAGTACATTGTACTCCCTTCATCATCTGTTTACAAGTAACAATGGAATTTACATATACCTTTCCTTTGGTACCACCTGTTCTTATAAACTTTCTGTATTCATTGAAAGTCATTGATCTGTACAATGGAGGGTTGAAATTGTTGATCAGCTCCTGTATAGGTCCCACCATTTTGTCTCCACAAGGATTGCAAAAACCAGCGATGGACATTCTTTTTCTGCTTTCGTTGACAACAACTCTATGTTCAACGCTCTTGTACATGCCATTCGTAAATATCTGCACGAACAGAAGAATATTGCTATCAAAAACTAATCAAAATTTCCATCCATATTTCATAGTATTGTGCTTTAACTTTAACGGAAATCTTTTTTTTTTTGATTTGCGGTTTTTACAGTTTAATATCGGAAAGGTTCTAAGGTTAGTTTAATTTGTAACTTCATAACAGTTTTTACTAATAACAAAAAAAGTGTTTCATATTTATGTAAGTTAAATGAAAATGAAAAAATATAATAAAAAAAAATTACACATATATTAATTAATATAAATTTTGGAATGGTTTTTTTAAGTTATAAAGTTAAGTAAGAATATAATATTGAAAAAAAATAATATTTGATGAAAATCTATTTTGGTTTTGAAAATAAATAGAAAAAATAGAGAATTTTGGTTTTGAAAAAAAAAAATTGAGACTCTTGTTACTTATATGAATGAGAAGTTTGAAATTGCATCTTTAAAAAAAATAGGAAGAAAATGTCTTTTCTATTTTATAATTTTAAAATTAAGAGAAATGATGCACAATATAACCAACTAAACTTGGTCCCCCAGGTGTAGGACAGTTGGTGAGGGAGTGTGTTGTTAAGCAACTTCGAAACCTGTGGAAACAAAAAATCTAGCCATGTTAAGGATTCGTGTGGCTTAGGGTGTGATTTTGAGGTTAGATGTCCTTGAGTCTGAATTTCTCAAGCCACAGACTAGTCCGAGGACATGGACAAACTAGCAAATAAGAAAAAAATTAACCAACTAAACTTGGGTCCAAATTATTAATGAATTAAAAAAGGATGACATAAAAATGCCAATTCTTAACTAAACCATTCAATAATAAAAGAAAAGAACACTTTACAATATATTGATAACATTAAAAATAAGACAACATTTAAATTTAAGTACAAGAAATGAGTAAAGAAGAAATCAAAAATAAAATAAAATGAAAATCCTATAAAAAAAATTCAATAATCCCAATTTCAAAAATAAAAATATCTTTAAATAATAACTAAAACCTAACTTCAATTAAAAAAAATCAACAAATGAACTATAATAAGCTTCATAGATAAACTAAGCATTGAACCCATCCCAAAACATAAAAGTGAACTCTAATAAGCTTCATAGATAAACTAAACATTGAAACCATCACAAAACACTATGATACTTAAATTTAAATTTAAATTTAAATATATATATATATATATATATATATATATATAAACTGTTTTATAATATCATACATACACTCACATTAAATATTAATTTCAAAATCAAAATTTTAATAATATTCATAATTTGTTATCTCATCAAAACTATTAAAATATAAACAAACTTCTATCTAATCTTTTTATAACCTTTTTATCGTAACTTAAAATGTTTAAAAAATCCACACTTTTATTATTTTTCTTAAAAATCCAATAAATCAAAATTATTATCCACTACTATCATATTAATTTCAAATCTATTCTATCCTTCACCTTTTAAACATTAAATATAACTAATAAATCCTTCACCTTTTAAACATTAAATGTCGCTGATCTATCCAGTACATCCTCTACGTTTTAAACATTAAATGCCACTTATCTATCCAGTACTTCTTCACCTTTTAAACATTAAATATAACTGATGCCACTGATCTATCCAATACTTCTGATAAACCATTTTCTAGCTTTTACCAGAAAAAATATTAATCTTTTATATTTAATAAATCCAAAGTTTAAAAAAATCCAAAACTCATATCCAGTTCAACGTTGCAGAGCTTAACGTTACAATCTTTTACAAGTCCAACGTATCATAAATATAACCCCAGTTTAAATTGGCGTGCCCTAAGCACGTATTCTTTGCAACCATGCAACCAATACAGTGGACATTCCAGACCTACAAAAATTAGCATACCTGCATTTGGTCGCCTACGTTTACAACGAAAGCGTCGGGGATCGGCTTCACAGAAACCCAGCAGTCATTCTTTCGTACCTGAAGCCCGGGATTTACATCATCTTGAAGTAGAAAGGTTATGCCTCCTGGATCGGAGTGAGATGACAAACCCAAAGTCAGATCTGGCTCTGGACATGCTGGGTAATAATTGATTCGAATGCACATGCCTATATCTTCCTTGCCTCCAAATGCTTCCTTCAGATAGTCCGGATGAAGACCGAGGTTGACAGAAAATACAGACAGTAACTTCAGGGAAAGATCTACCACATCTTCGCAGTATTCTTTCATATGTATCCTGCAGCAACGCGTCCATGATATACTCACAAGTCATTCTGAAGAAAAACAATATATATTTTGTAGTTAGATATAATTGTAGATAGAGCTTTATAACTACCTAACATTACCTGTAGTTCTTTGGTTTGGAAGGCCATTTACTTTCATTTCTGATACTGGGTGGCAGGAAATGGTGAAAGTAATAATCTCCCCAATCAAGAACAGCTCCTTTCTGAACTCCAATTCGACTTCCATACCCTTCGTATGTAATAGGATCGTTAGCATGCTTCTGCTTCTCCTCTAATGGCAGGTTAAAAAATTCTCTACCGACGTTCATAGCAGTCCTGAGAATTTGAGAATCTATTCCATGGTTAATAACTTGGAAGAAGCCCCACTCTCTGCATGCATCTGAGATTTCCTCCATCGTTTTGCTGCGACGTTCATCGTTCAACCCAGACATATCGATAACTGGAATCTCCTCGTCAAATGAGACTATATTCCCGGCTTGGGGCCTCTCAGGCTCTGGTTTTATATAAATGCTGGGTAAAGTTTTAATCCCACTTTCAGCAATTCCCTGAACTCTCTGAATCGGTTCAGGCCATTCTAGCTTCTCTTTTACAAACGAATTTGGAGAACCATTTCCCAAATCTGTAGACTTTTCATTTTCTAAATCCATACTAAAACAAAGAAATTAACCGACCTTGGACCAGATTTGATATTTGATACTGACTGAGTGACCAATAATTTAACTAGCTTTTCAGGGATTCGTTTAAAGCTTCTAGAAGTGCTGTAGAGCTTTTGTGAATAATGGGATATATATCGAGGTAATGCTTGAGCTACCCATTGCTTCCCGATCTAATATTCATATTTGTGACCTCCCCTGTACTGCTGATAACTACTTTAATGAAACCATCCAGTCTTTGTTATCATCGGATTATCACGGCCACAGCCATTGAGAGTTRGGGAGCCCTCATCTTATCCTTGTTTTCGGGAGTTGTAAAGGTTGTTGGAAATGTTGTMACTTCGTTGAGAGTTTCTTTAGATTTTTGTGAACGCATCTTATCATTGTTTTTCTGGAGTTGTACAGCTGGTTGTAAATGTTATCCATTTGTTGAGAATTTCTTTACAAGCAAGTTTTTTTTTTTTTTATTTCCTCCGGTGGTATTGACAATATGGGTATCGGTATTACCAATATGGAAAATGAATCTGCTGAGATATTTCCAAAATTTAAGAAAATTAATGAGAAATTAGAAGAAATTTGAAACCCTAGTATATTAAGTCTCATTTTATATATATAATCTCAACCATGATAATTCATTTCATGTAAATTCATTATTATACAATATAAACACTAAATTTAACTTTGTAAATGATATTTGGGGAGTTGTAAAACTAATTGGAAATGTTATCCTTCTCGAGACATTCTTTATTAGATTTTTGTAATTTTTTTGAAAACATAGGAAAATTAATGATTAAGGGATAGACATTCCAATTCTTGGATGGTTGAGAGTTTCATGTTGGAAATGTTGTTTCTTTGATTTGCTTTAATAAATGTTAGTGAATTTTTTGAAAATTTTATTTTTTCAAAGCTTTTTCAGTATTTTCTAGATTAAGAAAATATACATTAGATATATGTGAAAATATTTCCAAAATTTAAAAAAAATTAATGACTAATAAAAAAAGATCCCTAGCATATTAAGTCTTATTATTATTATTATTATTATATATATATATATATATATATATATATATATATATATATAATCCCAAAAATAACAATTCATTCTATGTAAATCCATTATTATACAATATAAATACTAAAGTCAATTTTGTAAATGATATTTTTCTATAGTAGTAACTTAGCTTGTTGGAAATGTTGTCTTTTTGTCAAGAGTTTCTTTACGAGATTTTTGTGAACTTTTTGAAAATTTTATTTATCTATAGATTTTTTCAATGTTTTCTAGAGACATGGGAGTGGAGAAATATACATTGAAAATATGTAAGGATATTTCTAAAATTTAAGAAAATTAATGACTAACCAGACATTTATATCCCTAACATATTAAGTCTAGTTTCATATATATATATATATATATATATATATATATATATATATATATATTCTCAATTCATCCCATGTAAATTCATAATTATACAATATAAATACTAAATTAAATTTTGTAAATGATAAAAACACAATTTATCAATTACCATTATTATTATATTTCAAATTGAACCAATAACACATGTATGTCAAAATTTCAAATTATATTGCTTCAAATTTCATAATTAACTGAAATAATATATTAAAATTACTCAAAAATAATGAAGAGTGACAAGTCACAGAGTAGTTTATCAATACTTATTAAAAGTTACAATTGAAGATTAATAATAACCAATAAAAACTATAAGTAGTTAAAATAAATAAACATCATAACTTCTATGGAGAAAATGAAGTGGATTTGTCCTTTACATGACGATTACAAAAGAGATATATAGATAAAGGTGAATTAAGTTTAGAAATTTACTTTAAAAAAAATCTTAAAACTTTTTTGTAAAGAGGCACCCACAAGCCCTCCTTTTTTGAAATGTATCTCACTTTTTGGGAGGGGCACACAAACCCCCTTTTTTAAAATGGATCTCTCTTTTTGGAAAGAGGAATGATCAAAGACAAACCTCATTTTAGGTAAATAAAACAACTTGATGATATACTTGGGAATGTGTTTGGTGAAGTTTTTCAAGAGGGGAGGGTGTCACATTTTACCACATTGCCCTATCTGGAGGGCAGTCATAGATAAAAGTCATAGTTTATCTAGAATCTTTTAAACATTCCAAGAGCTCGTACTCTATCTAAAAATTGTTAGAAACTCCTCAACATGTAAAGTAAGGAGCTTTCTAAATTAAAATCATAATCAATTGAATGTTTTTTGAGAAGAAGACTTTTAAATAAAAATCACAAATCAATTAAATGTTTTTTGAGAAGAAGATTTTTAAATAAAAATCGCAAATCAATTGAATTATTTTTGTTTTTCATGAAAGGGAAAACAATTTAATTTTATTAATTAATTTATTTTTAAAATTTTCAAATATATATAAACTAAAAGTTTTGATTTATTATTAGTATATTATTATTATTTAGATAGTCTTTTTTGAAATATAACATTAAAATGTAATTAAAACTGGTATTCTATCTCATATATAGGATTATTCATCACATGTAAATTCATGATTATACAATAAAAATACTAAATTTTATTTTGTAAATGATAGAAACGCAATTTATCAATTATCATTATTATTAGTATTTTTTAATGCATGTCAAAGTTAAAATTACATTGATTCAAATTTCAAATTTCACAGTAAACTTTGAAATAATATATTAAAATTACTCAAAAATAATGAAGAGTGATAAGTCAAAGATTAGGTTATCAATACTTATTAAAAGTTACATTAAGTTACATTTAAAAAATAATAATGACCAATGAAAACCAAAAGTACTTAAAAGAAATCAACATCATCAACTTCAACTTACATAGAGTCAATGGTGTGGATTGGTCATTTACATTAAAAACATGGATTAGCGTGTTACTATCTAAATCACAAGTAATCATAACAAAGGGTGACTCATTCTTGTCTCAAATTTAAATGTGACATAACTTGTAAATGTTAAATAAAAGAGATATACAAATAAAGATGAATTAAGTTTATACATTTACTGAGTTTTTCCCTTAAAACTATTTTGGGAGGGGAAAACACAAAATAAAAGAGATATACAAATAAAGATGAATTAAGTTTATACATTTACTAAGTTTTTTCCCTTAAAACCATTTTGGGAGTAGAAAACAAAAACTCTTTTTTTAAAATACATATTTCTTCTTTTTGGGAAGGTAAAACACAAACGCTTTTTTTAAAATACATATCTCTTCTTTTTGGGAGGGGAATGGTTACATAAAATCCTTTTTCTTTGCTAACTTTGTTTCACAACTCATAGTTTATCTATAAGTTTTAGAAATGCCAAGAGCTCTTAGCCTATCTAAAATCTTTTAGAATCTCCTTATCATGCAAAGCAAGGTAAGGAGCATTCTAAATAAAAATCACATATCAATTGAAACATTTTCAGAAATAACTCTCTAGATAAAAAAAACAAATGAATTGAATCATTTTTATTTATTATGAAAGAAAAAAAAAACATCAATTCATTTTATTAATTATTTTATTTTTTAAAGTTTCAAATATATATAAACTTAAAGTTTTGAATGAATTATTTTGTTTTTTAAAGTTTCAAATATATATAAACTTAAAGTTTTGATTGTGATAATTATTTAGATAGTATTTGATTATATATAGAGAGAGAGAGAGGGGATTAAGATTAAATATTACATGAAAACACATGATATAATATTATAATCTCAATTATAAGTTAATGGTCTAAGACTTGAACAAACATGGAATATCAGTGAATGACAATTATGCACAATACCTCTCACAACCTATTGAGTACTCAATTATAAGAAGTATTGTGATCTTTGAAAAAGTACTATTTATTTAATCTAATTATACTAAATACACATACCCACATACTTATGATCCAATTAGGTAAGAATTTTAAAACTAAATCTCCCATCAAATTTAGTTGTTTAGATAACAACATACACATTTTCATAATATAAACTACTAACTTTAAGAACCATCCTAAATTTTTTACTATATTTGACAAACAAATCAACCTGTAACTTCAATTTCCATCCCTAATTCAACTTTGAAAAATAACTCATAACTTCAATTTCGATCCCTAATTCAACATTGAAAATGAGGAAACATGCCATTCCCACGTTCAGTTGGCTGTAAAGAGTAAGTCCCATAAGTGTGGGCAGAAACGGTATGGATACAGAGAGGAACATGCGCTTTGTTGAAAGTGGGGCAGGATGCGACCCCACATTAAGTGGAATACAGGTAGCATAATGTTATGATTTTCAGTCTGAAGTAGATTTTTGGTCGGATACGGCTTATCTTATCATATATATACTAGGCCCACTGCCCATTCCTCATTCCTTTTTTACATTATCAGAAAATACAAAAAACCCACGTGCAGATAAGCTTCATTTTAAATTATATGACTAGACACCTATTTGTCTTTCTTCCTACCCATAAGTATCCCAACTCCAATCTGCATTGGATCATTTTAGGCTACTAATAAATGTAGGGAATATAGACATAGATTGTTTTAGTCAGACAGATTAGATTCCATGCGTACACTTTAGACTTAAAGTAGAGAATCTGAATTAAAAAAAATTAGATTTCATACGTACATTCCACTTAAAGTAGAGAATCTGGATTAAAAAAAATTAGATTTTCATAAGTACATTTGAGACTAACAGTAGAGAATCTAGTTATGTATTATTTTGGTTGTACATTTGCTGCTGTCTAGTAAATGGTGAGCCTACGGACAAGAATATATGTGATTTAATAAAGTTTTGAGCTGTGTTGTAAATGGTGAGCATACGGAAGAGAATAAATGTTATTTAATAAAGTTATGTCAGGTTTAATTTCTGTAGGGATTGGATTGATGAGGTGACGTTTTAGTAGTATGTGGGAAAACTCTATAAAACAAGGAGGTTATAGTATGTACTATATTATTGTTATTAATATGTTTTASTATATGGGAAATCTCTATAAAACAAGGAGGTTATAGTATGTASTATAGTATTGTTATTAATATGTAAGATTTTTTTTTTGTTTGTGRAATAAAAAAAAAAATGTATTCAAGGATTTAAGTGTTATAGTTTATAAGGTGTATATATCATTTTCTYTCTAGATTTGAACTTATAATCTTTTAGAAGGTGTTAGCACTCCAAGAAACTCTCCTAGATTGTATATCAGAGATGCCTGGTAACTTAATMTTTTTTGGTAACTATTTTCTCAATAATAAGTGTGGGTTTGGATCAAGATGAATATCTTAATCATTGGATTGTATTTTCAAGACAGTCTAGCTATATTCATGCAATACAAGGCCTTCAGGAGCTATTATCAGATAGGTTTGTAAAACAAATGGATAAGAAAACCAATCAGTTAACCAGAACATACATAGGCAATATATATGATGGGTCAACAAACTAGCCAAGATGCTTATGATTCTTGTTTAAGAGTCAAAAGTAAGATGAAAGTTACCATGGGACCATTAAACATAGACAAAAGAACGATTTCAACTCATATGCATAGACAMAGATGAAGAAGAATCTGACAATAACAAATGAAARAAGCTTGTAGGCTTAATATATTAAAGAAAGTGTCTTTTATACAACAAAAGTAGAATATAGAACTCAAAATGGAACCCTTTGTTCATCAAATGTTCTTGACTTTATAGCCTTTACAAACAGTTTCAATATCCTCAAAAGATGGATCTGATAACCTCTTCTCCTATCTCAAATTCGAATTTGTGAGGTGGCAGGAAAAGACATAAATTTCTGGAAATATGCTTCTCAAAGATTTACCCATATCTCTCAAACCAATACCGTTGTGTAAAAACTGGAAGAGCCTATTGTAGATCGGTTTGTTGTGAGAAAAAACCTCTCTCAGTTATTTGAGATTTGTTTTCAGTTGCCTGGGATCTGCTTTTCAATAATATGTGTCAAACAAGAAAATTCTGAGATCTGAACATTAGGGTTCAAAGATGAATTCGAATCTCCTAATATATGACACATGTAGGAAAAATGAGAGAGGTTATTGTTCTTTGATGTGTTAGCAACAAAAACCTCCTCCCGTTTCTCAAAAAGATTCTTCAGTCGCTTAGAATCATCATTTGAAAATGATTACTCAGCGTAGTAAAAACGCAGAATTTCTGCACTTTTGGTGGCTTAGAAGCCCTTTTGGAAAGGCGCTTATCTACCGAAACCTGAGTTTTGAATTTTTTGAAGGGAAAACCAAATCAAATGTTTTTCAAACTTTATTACAAACCTAAGGCTCTAAAAAATGAACCTTAAAAAATTTAGAAATGTAGTTTTCAATGACTTCCTATCACCTAAAATAAACAAATTTGACTGTGTCATTTGAGGAGATAACATCTGGCTCCTTCTGGGGATGAAATCCTCCCTGCGAAGCTTCAAGAACCTCAACTCCAATGCCTTTCCTGTTGGGCTATGGAGTCATTTGGCATGTGCAACTGGTCTTCCGCAAACCTGTAACTTGCCTGTAGCCTTTACCATTGGGTTATGGAGTCATTTGGCCTTTAGAACTGATCCCCTGCAAACATGTAACTTGCCTATAGCCTTTATCCGGATAGTCTTCATGTCTTTGACAGCCGCAGTAGATCTCCCTAGACTGTGGGATAAGTCAAGAATGACACCTTGGCAAACAAGTCATTCTTCTGTCATTAATATGCAACAAACTTTATCTCTTTTACCTTGTTGGCACCTCCAAAACTAGGACAACACATTGAAACAGATCCTCTTAATAATAACCTTAACCTGTAAATCATCCTCATACCCTTTAGGATGATAAAACTTGGATCCATGCAAAAAGAGTTCCATTCTTCCCTTCTCTGAGCTTTGAGTGACTAGAGAGCTAAAATCTAAACTTGTAAGCCACCGAAAGATCTTCTTTCGGTGGCTAATGAACAATTAAAATGTTCACCTAAGCCACCGAAAAGTTTGTTTCAAAACAGTTCATGAAATTGCAAAAATGCATTATCTCTTGGCTTCTAAAACTTCAGAAGGCACTGAATTTTTTTATCCAGTTGGAACAAACACCTTTGTGGATTATGTCAGTTGGACTGGACCCATAAACCAGAGCACATGTGACATGTATTCTATTGGGTGCAAACCTTGGAGAAGAGGGAATATAATAATATCGAGGTTGCAGATGCAGAGAAATTGTTGCAAAGAAGACACCGAGAGATGGTTTTGTAGATTGAAACTATGTTATTACTTCTAAAAGACTTCCTTAAATCATAGTAATCCATTGGGAGTACTCGTCCCTTCCAGTGGGTGATGAAAGAAACTTCAACTTTCTGTTTCAGCTGGACCAAATGCATGACTAGCCAATGCAACCAAGGCAACCTTCCGAGGAGGATTCAACAAATCTACATAACAAGCAAGAGCAATATGCAAAGTACATGGACTAGGGAAAGGTGGTGGCAAGGAGCTTCAACCAAGAGGCGTACCATCTTCTTTGTTACCATGGACTGAAATTATTGTGTTTAGTGGGTAGCCTAGAAACTTTGCAGTTTTCTCCACATTTTCATTTAAGTTTTTTGCATATACACCAACATGATCTCCGATCTCATACATAAGGCCAGTGTTTGAGATATCAAATTCCAAATGCATGCAAGAACGGTCAGAAAATGGTGTATGAAGTTATATTTTCTCGGCAAGGGCGATGTATATCATAAATTGCTTGACCATTCTACTTTGCATAAGTTTCCCCATAAAGAAGAACCGAAGGATCGTGAATTTCTACCTGGTACTGAGGTATTGCTGCCGTATAAGGTGTAGCATTTGAAGGTTGATCATCTTCATCTCACAATAACTGATAATCATCACCAAGGCCCAATGGAAAAAGTCGTTTCCCACCTTGCTCACTTAATGCTTCATCTATTGTCTGTTTTATACCCCATACTTAAGGTTGGGAAGCCAAATCCCTCTCTCTTTTTCCATATGTTGCTAGCATAAAAAATGCTAATTTTTCCTCAGGACTGTTCTTCTGAGGCTACAGCAACCTGAACAGTGTTTGGTTCTTCATCATTCTGGGAAAATGCCTCTGGTACATCAACAAAACTAGTTGTTGACTTTGCTAGGGTTTCAGAGCAATATGTGCCTTAGGTCTTGGAAGCATCATTTTGATTATTAGCAGCCTGATCTTCCTGTACAACCTAGAATCAACATTCGATTCCTTTTCTCCAGCTTATCATATTGTTTAGTAAGCCTTTGGTGAGAATCATACAACTCAATATCTCTTTCTGTCAAAGTTTGATTACTAGTCTTAACTTCTCTGTCAAGGAATCCAAGATCATATACTTGTCTTAGCATTTGATAGATTTTTGACAATTTGGGCTTGTTGGTTGATGCCTCATCATCTTGCAGCTTTTTCTCTTGCTTATGTGTAGGTGAAGGAAAATATGCATACTCTGTCATCTGTTTTCCAGCTAGGATTGGTCCTTGAAGATCTGGCTCTGCTACAATTTCCTCATGCTCTGCTACAACCTGTTGTAACCATTTCCAAAAATTGTACCACCAAGCTTCAGATATCCACTTGTCAAGTCATAGCCATCGATAATGTTCCATATGGATTAGTAAGAGGTCTAGGAGGCAAACTATAGGTTAAAAATTCCATGCATTGGATGAATGGATGGGGGTGGCACTTGACTAGAACTAACACTGCTATTATCACTTGTTTGAGATCCACCTTGACTAAGCACCTCCGAAATCAAAACATAACCTTGATAATGATGACTTTAATTATATTCCATCATTTGGAACTGTCCTCATGGCATTCGGATCAAGGGAACTCAGATCTGTGCAGAAATAGTAGCATTTTGCCTTGTTATGTGCTTTCGATGGCTAGGAGATCCAAAATTATAACTTGTAAGCCACTGAAAGCTTTGCTTTTGGTGCATAAGGGAGACTGTGAAAGCTCAATTAAGCCACCAAAAGCACTATTTGAAGAATAATTTTCTAAATTGCAAAACTAAATCCTTATTTACAGCTTGGGATCTTCTTCTTCTAGGCTTATGAGGATATGTTTATATACTATAGTACTACTCATCATTTGTACCATGTATCTGTTCTTAGTTTATATATCACTATGTGTAAGATTTTGGATCATTCATTTAGGCTTAACATATGCATAAGAGTTTCAGTATCATCATATTTCTGAAGTAGATCTACTTATCCAAGTCTATCATCCATGCTCTTATTTCTTCAAGCCAAAAACAGAGTATGAACTAGATAGGAGACCCATATCCTATAGGTTAAACTGATTGCTGACTGTGTATGAGGAGATTGAGTTGATGAGTAGCTTCAATGAATGATCCCAGTGTCGTGGAAGTTGTTGTAAACCTGAATATTTTATTTTATGTCTCTTATAACCTTCAAAACCTGCAACTTCCATCATTTTACCCTTCTTTCATTCCATTTTCAAGATTAAGGTTTAGCATAGTAAGATAATGCTTTCATAATTTAAATCAAATGTTGAAGAATATGAGGATAATCATTTGAGATGTGAAAACCTTGTATCTTTAGAAGAAGCTCCCCTTACATTGTTGTACACAATTTATCTTTCGAGCCCTGACTTTCCCTGCTTAAATCAATTAGTGAAAGTTTGTTGTATTGGCCAAAAATAGATTCATATTTGAATCTCTCTAATGACAGCCTATCCAAAGATATCCTAGTCATCGACTCCAAGCAGAAGAGGTGACCTCCATAGATCATTCAACATGCATATCTTCTTATGGATCAAGAATGGTACAAGTTGTTTGCTTGTTATTATCATTGTTGAATAACATATGCATACTGGCATCTTCATTGAGAGACATTGTTTTTAGGTCTGTTTGAGAACATATCTGCAGTCTAGAAATCACTTCTAAAATACATGCCTCTCTGCTTATTCAAGAAAACTAAAATCAATCTATTTTCTCATATGAAGAGATTATTTAGCTTCCTACTCCTACACTAACCAACTATACTACCTCTTAATTAAGTAAACTCATGCTTCCAATGAAGCCATATCAGAAACTCATTAACTGGACATGTTCTTGATCTTAACTCAAAAAAAAAAGGAATGCATAACTAATATAAATATCGTTTGAATAGATCATAGAACCAGCTTTCATCTGACAAGAATATTTTGATCTTTATGTTGCTCATGGATTCCAGAAAATCAACAATAGGGTCATGAAAGACACAAAGAAATACCTCTTCATGTTGTTGTTCCAAATGACTGAATTGTTGATGTAGGTTTCTTTCAGTTATCTCATAATTAGTTGTAAAATGCTTAACCTCTGTTGGAGAAACACACATGATGAACTGTTGATCTGAACTTTTTTGTTCATCATCTCTCTTCTCTTTTTTGCTGCAATTCCCCTTTGTCTGCAAATCTGAAAATTGTGGGATAGCCTTACTGATTTCAATGGACATTTGACCGAAAGAAAGCTGATCATTTCCATATGTAGCATATGACTGTAACTCGGATCTACAACTTTCTTTTGTTGATGTATCAATCTTCTCATCATCTTTAAAGTTTTCAAAAGAAATAGTTTGATCTTCATGACAACCATCTAACATAGATGCATTTAATACAATGTCAAAAACATCACCGTGGTTGTCATAATGTGGATCAACAATCCCTTGATCATGATGAGAGATATATTCTGCTGCAACAGAGTCTTCATGAATATTTGGATCTTTGTTCAATAGATTGAAATCATAACAACATTCGGGATATAAAAGGTCAGCTGAAAATATGCCTTTGCAAAACAAATGAAAGGCAACATGAAATCTGCCACAGAACTAATATTGGCAATTGGAAGAGACTAGCACCAGTCAAGATCAATCCCCTATTGTGAATACCTAAAAAGATTAATTTGAACATGCTCATGTACAATTTCAAGACGGCGAATAAAGTCATGAAAATCCAACAAGTGTTCAGCTGGCACTTCCCACTCTTCTCCTCGAAATCTGGTAATACTACGTTCCCATTCATCTCTACTAGGCACTAGATTAGGGAAACCAACAATCTTTGAAAACTTATAGAAAGCATACCTCTTCGCTAAGATCTTATTCATGTCATACCAGTGGAGTCACCAACAGATTTCTGAACAATGGAGTCACCACTGAATTCGTCCTTCATGGAATCGCCAGATAGATGATTACAACCAAGAAAATGTCCAGGCTTTGTCTATCATCAAATATGGATCTATGTCGTCTCCCAAGGAAGCTGAGCTTCAATCTCCTCTCCCCGACAACGACGCTAATTTGTTATCACTCCAGGAAACTCTCCTAGGTTGTATATCAGAGTTGCCTGGTAACTTAATCTTTTTTGGTAACTATTTTCTTAACAATAAGTGTGGGTTTGGATCAAGATGAATATCTTAATAAATGGATTGTATCTTCAAGACAGTATGGCTATATTCGTGCAATACAAGGCCTTCAGGAGCTATTATCATATAGGTTTATAAAACAAATGGATAAGAAAACCAATCAGTTAACCAGAACATACATAGGCAATATATATGATGGGTCAACAAACTAGCCAAGATGCTTATGATTCTTGCTTAACAGTCAAAAGTAAGATGAAAGTTACCATGGGACCATTAAACATAGACAAAAGAACGATTTCAACTCATATGCATAGACAAAGATGAAGGAGACTCTGACAATAACAAATGAAAGAAGCTTGCAGACTTAATATATTAAAGAAAGTGTCTTTTATACAACAACAATAGATCATAGAACTCAAAATCGAACCCTTTGTTCATAAAATGTTCCTGGATTTATAGCCTTTAGAAACAGTTTCAAGATCCTCAAAAGATGGATCTGATAGCCTCTTCTCCTATCTCAAATTCAAATTTGTGAGGTGGCCAGAAAAGACAGAAATTTATGAAAATATGCTGCTCAGAGATTTACCCATATCTCTCAAACCAAAACCATTGTGTAAAAAATGGAAGAGGACTTTGTATATTGGTTTGTTTTGAGAAAAAACCTCTCTCAGTTATTTTACATTCATTTTCAGTTGCCTGGGATCTACATTTCAAAGACATGTGTCAAACAGGGAAATTTTGAGATCTGAAAATTAGGGCTCAGAGATGAATTCGAATATCCCAATATATGACACATGTAGGAAAAATGAGAGAGGTTATTGTT
>ML786639.1:945534-971433 GCA_009831015.1 Picea engelmannii | reverse complement strand
AACTCTCAATGGCTGTGGCCGTGATAATCCGATGATAACAAAGACTGGATGGTTTCATTAAAGTAGTTATCAGCAGTACAGGGGAGGTCACAAATATGAATATTAGATCGGGAAGCAATGGGTAGCTCAAGCATTACCTCGATATATATCCCATTATTCACAAAAGCTCTACAGCACTTCTAGAAGCTTTAAACGAATCCCTGAAAAGCTAGTTAAATTATTGGTCACTCAGTCAGTATCAAATATCAAATCTGGTCCAAGGTCGGTTAATTTCTTTGTTTTAGTATGGATTTAGAAAATGAAAAGTCTACAGATTTGGGAAATGGTTCTCCAAATTCGTTTGTAAAAGAGAAGCTAGAATGGCCTGAACCGATTCAGAGAGTTCAGGGAATTGCTGAAAGTGGGATTAAAACTTTACCCAGCATTTATATAAAACCAGAGCCTGAGAGGCCCCAAGCCGGGAATATAGTCTCATTTGACGAGGAGATTCCAGTTATCGATATGTCTGGGTTGAACGATGAACGTCGCAGCAAAACGATGGAGGAAATCTCAGATGCATGCAGAGAGTGGGGCTTCTTCCAAGTTATTAACCATGGAATAGATTCTCAAATTCTCAGGACTGCTATGAACGTCGGTAGAGAATTTTTTAACCTGCCATTAGAGGAGAAGCAGAAGCATGCTAACGATCCTATTACATACGAAGGGTATGGAAGTCGAATTGGAGTTCAGAAAGGAGCTGTTCTTGATTGGGGAGATTATTACTTTCACCATTTCCTGCCACCCAGTATCAGAAATGAAAGTAAATGGCCTTCCAAACCAAAGAACTACAGGTAATGTTAGGTAGTTATAAAGCTCTATCTACAATTATATCTAACTACAAAATATATATTGTTTTTCTTCAGAATGACTTGTGAGTATATCATGGACGCGTTGCTGCAGGATACATATGAAAGAATACTGCGAAGATGTGGTAGATCTTTCCCTGAAGTTACTGTCTGTATTTTCTGTCAACCTCGGTCTTCATCCGGACTATCTGAAGGAAGCATTTGGAGGCAAGGAAGATATAGGCATGTGCATTCGAATCAATTATTACCCAGCATGTCCAGAGCCAGATCTGACTTTGGGTTTGTCATCTCACTCCGATCCAGGAGGCATAACCTTTCTACTTCAAGATGATGTAAATCCCGGGCTTCAGGTACGAAAGAATGACTGCTGGGTTTCTGTGAAGTCGATCCCCGACGCTTTCGTTGTAAACGTAGGCGACCAAATGCAGGTATGCTAATTTTTGTAGGTCTGGAATGTCCATTACATGAGACACTGTATTGGTTGTATGGTGGCAAAGAATACGTGCGTAGGTCACGCAAATTTAAATTGTGGTTATATTTATGCTCAAAGGCGTACACCTATTGATAATGGGCATATTTAATAGGTTTTTAATTCTTAATACGTTTTTTTATGGACGAGATTAAATATGCCTAGAATATTTTTACTAGTCACAATAAATGAATGGTTCTGATTTCATCCATCAACTTCCGAGCTGTTATAAAGACATCCGTTTATATGTTTATTTTTTCACATTTACCTAATCGTGTTTAAAAATTATTATATTCACTAACTTATTGCCACATCTACCTGGTTAAAAAATATAAAAGAATTTTCTTGAACCTTTACTATGTTAATTAGAGTTTTTTTAATAAGCTAAAAGTTTAACCGCCACCTTTCGGCGTTCACCAGCCGCCGGTTAGCGACTGTGCTAGTTATGATACGTTGGACTTGTAAAAGATTGTAACGTTAAGCTCTGCAACGTTGAACTGGATATGAGTTTTAGAATTTTTTAAACTTTGGATTTATTAAATATAAAAGATTAATATATTTTTTTGGTAAAAACTAGAAAATGGTTGATCAGAAGTATTGGATAGATCAGTGGCACCAGTTATTTTTAATGTTTACAAGGTGAAGAAGTACTGGATAGATAAGTGGCATTTAATGTTTAAAAGGTAGAGGATGTACTGGATAGATCAGGGGCATTTTAATGTTTAAAAGGTGAAGGATGTATCAGTTATATTTAATGTTTAATAGTTGAAGGATAAAATAGATTTGAAATTAATATGATAGTAGTGGATAATAATTTTGATTTATTGGATTTTTAAGAAAAATAATAAAAGAGTGGATTTTTTAAACATTTTAAGTTATGATAAAAGGGTTATAAAAAGATTAGATAGAAGTTTGTTTATATTTTAATAGTTTTGATGAGATAACAAATTATGAATATCATTAATATTATTAAAATTTTGATTTTGAAATTAATATTTAATGTGAGTGTATGCATGATATTATAAAACAGTTTTTTATTTTTATTTTTTTAATATCATAGTGTTTTGTGATGGGTTCAATGCTTAGTTTATTTATTAAGCTTATTAGAGTTCACTTTTATGTTTTGGGATGGGTTCAATGTTTAGTTTATCTATGAAGCTTATTATAGTTCACTTGTTGATTTTTCCTTTTTATTGAAGTTAGGTTTTAGTTATTATCCAAAGATATTTTTCATTTTTGAAATTGGGATTATTGAAATTTTTTATATAGGATCTTCATTTATTTTTATTTTTTATTTTTTCTTTATCCATTTCTTGTACTTAAATTTAAATGTTGTCCCATTTTTAATGTTATCAATATATTCAATATATTGTAAAGTGTTCTTTTCTTTTATTCTTGAATGGTTTATTCAAGAATTAACATTTTTATGTCATTTTTTTTAATTCATTAATAATTTGGACCCAAGTTTAGTTGGTTAATTTTTTTTGTTTGTTTGCTAGTTTGTCCATGACTTGGGATTAGCCTGTGGCTTGAGAAATCCAGACTCACACCCTAAGCCACACCAACCCTTAATATGGTTGGATTTTTTGTTCCCACAGGTTTCGAACGGGTGACTTTAACATCACGAAGTTGCTTAACAATACACTCCCTCACATACTGTCCTACACCTGGGGGACCAAGTTTAGTTGGTTATATTGCGCATCATTTCCCTTAATTTTAAAATTATAAAATAGAAAAGACATTTTCTTCCTATTTTTTTAAAAAATGCAATTCCAAACTTCTCATTCATATAAGTAACAAGAGTCTCAATTTTTTTTTTCAAAACCAAAATTCTCTATTTTTTCCATTTATTTTCGAAACCAAAATAGATTTTCATCCAATATTATTTTTTTCATTATTATATTGTTACTTAACTTTATAACTAAAAAAACCATTCCAAAATTTATATTAATTAATATATGTGTAATTTTTTTTATTATATTTTTTCATTTTCATTTAACTTACATAAATATGAAACACTTTTTTTTGTTATTAGTAAAAACTGTTATGAAGTTACAAAATAATTTTCAGTTAAAGTTAAAAGCACAATACTATGAAATATGGATGGAAATTTTGATTAGTTTTTGATAGCAATATTCTTCTGTTCGTGCAGATATTTACGAATGGCATGTACAAGAGCGTTGAACATAGAGTTGTTGTGAACGAAAGCAGAAAAAGAATGTCCATCGCTGGTTTTTGCAATCCTTGTGGAGACAAAATGGTGGGACCTATACAGGAACTGATCAACAACTGCAACCCTCCATTGTACAGATCAATGACTTTCAATGAATACAGAAAGTTTATAAGAACAGGTGGTACCAAAGGAAAGGTATATGTAAATTCCACTGTTACTTGTAAACAGATGATGAAGGGAGTACAATGTACTTCAGTGTCCTAAGTTAGATCTTTCCCATCTCTTATACAGTCATGCGTGTCCATATTTTCTGTACTAGAATTTATTCTCCTTTGTGGTTGTAAATATTCGTTCAGGTATGCCTTCCTTATGCCATGCAATATTCCCAGTTTCGATCTATTACCTTTTATTGATTAATCAAAGTTTGATGTTTAAGTGTAAACTTTGGCTTCTTTGTCATTCACGTTTAAACGTTCTCATACTGCAGGATTATATGTTTTTATACCAAATCCATATATCGGATTTACATAATTATATGTATTCCAGTTTAGGTTATGAGTAGATTAGTTTTTTAATAATTAGAAAATCAGCAATCATTAGATTAGTTTTTTAATAATTAGAAAATCAGTAGTTTTTTTATAATAATAATAATAATTTAATTTAAGGTCACAATCAAGTAAATTGGTGTATAAGACCTTCAAGGGATCTCTTTTAGGCACTGATTTGACTACCCTTTTGTTTGTCAGATAAGGGACCTTCTTCATGTATTGATTTGACTGTCAAAATCTTCTTCAAACTCTGATTCAATTATTAAAATTTACCGAGATATACATATCCTACTCTTATAAATTTGAACCAGTTACATCTTAAGAAGAAAAACATATTCTTAACCACTAAACTGGTATACTCAGTAATTTTTAAATTAAGTTTTTAAATTAACAAAGAAAAAAAAGAAGCTGTAGTCATTCCTTATACTTCAAAGCTCAAGATTGAAAAATATATCGATTAACACAAAAATAATGTCCCTATACTTCTTATACTGTAGGAAGAAGTTTTTCTACCAAACCTACAGTCTTGGAAGTTTGTTGGATCATGAACGCTGACTTGTTAACATAATTGTATGTGTAGGCTGTCTTGTTATTATTGGTAAGTTGTTATTTGTGTAATCGTCTGCACAACTTTATTGTTCAGTGAAATTTAAATTGTTTGTGCTAAATCCACTGAGTTTGAAATTGAAAATTACTAATTCTTTCTTGATAATGGAACACAGTGACTTTGATCTGAAACATTGAGAAATCTAAAATGGGATGCAGTATTTTCGAAAATCTCGCTTAAATAATTTCAACAAATTTTATTTTAGATACTAAGAAGATTTTAGTAAGATATTATGACAGTATAAATACGTTCCATCTTCATCCTTAAATACATACCCCTCATTAATATATGGTTTAGAAGTGATATCATAAATAAGAGAATTAACGGAATAAAGGACCTATCAACAACTGATTTACCAAATGATTAGCTCTGTCTTATCTCAAAACATATTTAACTGTTTCAAATTTGCAATCTTGAAGAGGATTTCGATGTAGAAGGTGCAGCTTTTGGTTGAAGCAGTTTAGATGAGCGGTTTACCAAATGATTAGCTCTCTATCCTTTCTCAAAACACATTTCACTGTTTCAAATTTGCAGGCTTGAAAAGGATTTCAATGTAGACGTGACATCCTTAAGCTGAAAGAAATTGAAGTCTCATAAACAAATTACAAATGAGAAGATTTTCCATGTATTTGTGAAATTCATGGAAAGGATATGAGACATACAAATGAGTAGATTTTCCAAACAAATTACAAATGAGAAGATTTTCCATGTATTTGTGAAACTCATGGAAAGGATATGAGACATACAAATGAGTAGATTTTCCATGTATTTGAGGAGGATATGAGACATACATGAACTTCAATTTNAAATGGGATGCAGTATTTTCGAAAATCTCGCTTAAATAATTTCAACAAATTTTATTTTAGATACTAAGAAGATTTTAGTAAGATATTATGACAGTATAAATACGTTCCATCTTCATCCTTAAATACATACCCCTCATTAATATATGGTTTAGAAGTGATATCATAAATAAGAGAATTAACGGAATAAAGGACCTATCAACAACTGATTTACCAAATGATTAGCTCTGTCTTATCTCAAAACATATTTAACTGTTTCAAATTTGCAATCTTGAAGAGGATTTCGATGTAGAAGGTGCAGCTTTTGGTTGAAGCAGTTTAGATGAGCGGTTTACCAAATGATTAGCTCTCTATCCTTTCTCAAAACACATTTCACTGTTTCAAATTTGCAGGCTTGAAAAGGATTTCAATGTAGACGTGACATCCTTAAGCTGAAAGAAATTGAAGTCTCATAAACAAATTACAAATGAGAAGATTTTCCATGTATTTGTGAAATTCATGGAAAGGATATGAGACATACAAATGAGTAGATTTTCCAAACAAATTACAAATGAGAAGATTTTCCATGTATTTGTGAAACTCATGGAAAGGATATGAGACATACAAATGAGTAGATTTTCCATGTATTTGAGGAGGATATGAGACATACATGAACTTCAATTTGATAGAGGATTGAGTCTAAAAAGAAAACTATATTCTTTTAATAGAGTAAAAGCAAATTGGGAAGGGAAAGTTAATAGAGTAAACGCATGTTAATGTGTCTAGCTTTTAATCTATGGTAATATTTTTTTTTTTATTGAAATTGATAAATAATAATTTTTTCTCTCTTAGATATATATAAAAATAAAAAATAAATTAATAATATAAGAAAATCATTTATTTATTTATTTAAGAGTGAGTGTAAGCTAATGATGGTCTCTCATGACTCATTAGTGGCAATGCAAATTTGGAAAAACATCAATATGTTAACTTGGAGGGATTATTCAAGGTACTTTTACAATGAATTTAAATATGGTGTAAGACGATGAAATGTAGAAAATTGAATTAGATTTAAGAAGATACAACATTTATCCATAAACATTTTGAATAACTAGGTCAAATTTGTTTTTTTTCTAAAAGTGGTATCTTATTTTTCCAACAAAATATAGGGTATATGTTTCCGTTCGTGCAAGTGTTGAGTGTCCTTTCGTTCCAAAAAATTGTATGCTCTTTTGTACTTGGAGGCTAAAATCCTCTTAAAATGATCAAGACATTTTTTTCTTTTTAGATAATAGGTATATGTCTCATCTTGTGTGCATATAACTCATTTGAGTAATGGTTAAGCCAATAAAAAGTTATAGCAGAAATAATAGAGGTATGTATTCTAGGTTTTTGATACATGTGAAGACAAAAATAGATTAAAAATAGTAAACAATAATAATTTAAAAAAAAAAAAATATTTGAAATCTGTATAGTTGCCTCGATATATGTCTATAATTTGGTCAACAACTTAATTGTGTAGCCTATATAGAAATAACATCAAAGATAGAGATAAAGAGGGGTATTCACAAAAATGGAGGCATTTATGATTTTGTAGATTGAGCCACTAGGTTTTTTATCCCAAACCTAAGTCCCAACCAACCAAGTCAACATACATCTTGTCAATCCCGCCTAAAAAATTTGAATTCAAATAAATGTGCACACGCTACAAGAACACATATGTGCTCCTCTTTGTCTTTCTCTCTCCCCCTCTCACACTCTCACACTCTCTCTCTCTCCCCCCTCTCATCCCTCTCTTTGCCCCCCTCGTGCCACTATCTCTCCTCTATCTCTCTTACATCTACCCCTCTCCTACATTTACCTCTCTCTCTACCTCCCTCTTTATTTTCCTCTATCTCCCTTTCACGCTCTTTATTGTCTTACTATGCCTTGATTTCTCTCTCTCCCAGACACACTTTCTATCCCCCCTATATGTCTTCCTCTCTCTCCTTCCCATACACTAACACACTCACTCTCTACCTCTCGTCTTTGTCTCCCTCCCACGTTCTCGCACAAACACTTTCTATCACCCCTCTATGTCTTCCTTTGTCTCCCTCCCACATTGTCACACACACAATTTATATCTCCTCTCTATATCTTCTTCTCTCTTCCTCCCACACTTTAACACACTCACTCTCTACCTCCCTCCTGTCTACCTCTCTCTACTTCCATCCTTTCCCTCTTACTTATACAAGTACTTATATGAACATGACCATGACCTACACCATGAACTATAGCTAGACCATCACTTACACCCCACTAGCTCTATACCCCCCCACTACTACACGTGACAAAATTTGCCACGGTTTTTCATTGATATTGTCACACATATCCATCGCACTTTCCACGAAAGCAAAGACTAATTTTCGAGCAAATTTTTTCGTTGCTATATCCACAAACCAATTATTTGTTGAAGAAACAACAAAATTAACCCTCTAGGTTTACCTTATAAAGTGTGGAAATAGCGACGAAACTTCGTCTCACTAGGGACAAACAACTGTGCCAAAGTAAAAAACTTACCAATAGATTACGACGCAGATGCCATATGTGCGACACAAAACTGTGGAAAGTTGCGACGAAAAAGCATCGCAATAGCGATGAAAACGTTTGGGAGAGACAAAATTTATGACACAGATTCTATATGTGCGATGCAAAACCATGGCAAAGTGCAACGAACTTTCGTCGATATTTCCACACTTGGTCAGAAAAATTCCTTTCCTTACGACGAACTTTCATCGATATTTCCACGCTTCGTCAAAAACAATTCATTGCCTTACGACAAACTATCGTTGATATTGCCACGCTTCCTTTAAGTTTAAAAAAAAAAAATTCTAAATAACAAGATGGATGTTGGGTTTCTTGATTGACCCATACTTAATATTTTCATGTGTGATTGACCCTTCAAAGGGTATCTTATGTGAGAAGGGATTATGAGAGGGGGTTTTGGGACTTATTAGGGGTCTTTCTTAGTGGATCAAAAAGGAAACCCAAGGCACCTTGGGATGAAGGGGAAGATAAAATACATTCACTTGAATGAATGGTTTTAATTGAGATATTGGGGCTCTGAACTAGAGGTAAAAAACAATTTGGTAGGTGCCTCCCAACGGGACAATATGGGAGATGTATTTTATTTAAATTTATCACTATCCTTGTAAGAGTGGGCAAAACCTTTACTTATTCACTTCAATGCACTCACAACCGTTAATTGATATTAATATAGACTGGTCAAAATAATTACCTTAAATATCAAATTTAACCTATTAATGTGAAGGGATAATCACAACATGAGGTTAAAGGCATTCACACCCTTTCAACAACTATGTTTGTATCTTTTTGGATGAGGAACTTGTAGCCTTGTGGTTGAGTCATTCCCTTATCAAAAAAATGAATGTTACTCACACTCATATGAATGAAATAAATCAAAGTTGTTCCGACAAAAAAAGTTGTAATGCTTTGAAAGAATGGTATCAGAATAATGGAGCACTTGTTTAAACAAAGACACTTACACCTATTCAAGTAAAGGTAACTCACCCTATTCAAATGAAGGTACATTATACCATATAAATGAAGAGAAATGAAAATGTTTAACTCGAAGGGTAGTTCACACCAAATCAAGTTAGTGTGATCACAATGTTTTGAAACAAAGGGTGATCACACTACTCTAGGTGATAGTTTCTCACACCACCCTAAATGAAGGATGATTGCACTTGTTGAATTCGGGGTACTCATATTAATTCCAACAAATGGTAACACATACCACTATAAATGAGTTGGAATCACACATGATGAAGGGGAGATAACAAATATTTCACTTGGAGTAATGCAATTTGGTGGGAAATAGAATAGTTAGTAGTATATGTTATAGTCTTAATTTCCACCCTACATGCCAGAAGGAAATCCAACAGAAGATGAAAGTAAAAATACATTTCTTTCTCAGTATTTAAGACTTTTTTTTAGGGTCTTCACATGGAATATAGTCGTTGGTCGTTTATAATGCAACAAGCGATGATCCCTGCAACATTCTATATTTGCAAAGTTATGAAGAGGTAAGTGAGGGATCAATTGTATCTTTGTGGCATGGAGCTAGAAAATCACATTATTCGAGTTTCCAATGGGTTCTAGAAGATCTAGAAGCTCTCCCAAGCCTCTTCCAAGGATATATATAAAGAAGGAAAGTTTTGAGAAAGAGGGGGGAGAATATTTTGCAAAGTTATGATGTCCAATTATAGAGGTGCCTCTCTAGTCACAAGGGCCACAATCAAATTTCCTAGTCAAATTGAGAAGCTGAGGAGGAATTAGGAGCAAGGAGAAAAGATAAATGATTTCACATCCAAGGGATTTTGTTTTATGTGTTTCCTACATGTTAATGAATAGATCATTGGTTTCCCCTAAATGTGTTTGTATTTGATTTGTAAATTCTTAGATCTGGTCTCGTGTTAAATAGATTAGGATAGAGCTAGTGAGTTGGATTTTTGTAACATTAGGAGAGAAAGGAGATCAATAGTTGTTTGTCTTCTCGTGTGTAGGAAGAAGATTATAGGAGCTGAAGTTGGATCTCAGGAGGTGCATCAGCCAAATATGTGAGGAAATCATTGGTCATAAGGTATGCTTACTATTCTTCTTGGTTAAAAGAAAAATAATTTGCTGGCATCTAGGGAAACTATTAGAAGTCTATCCCCATTGTATGTCTACGATCAATAAGGAAGTCCCAGGGAGATCTAAGTTACGATACTGGTGATATTTCTCCAATAACAATCTAGGTATATTAAATGTTTGGAATGTAGAAGGCCAAATGATTTGGCATTAAAAGAGTCTCCAAGGGGAATTAGAAGAGACATAATCTAGCATAAAAATTTCCAAACAATGGATTCAACCATGGGAGTGGATGGGGGACATAATTAGAATTAGGGTAATAGGGCTCTATGGAATTAAGTGGATCATCTCCCACCATGATTTAATAATTATTATGATGTGGGGTATATTGAAATGAATTACTTATATCCTCACCATACTTGATGTGGGTACTACCAAAAGACAATACATAATACACATGATTGTAGAAACATAGTTATTATGAATGTTAGAAACATAGTTACTATGAATGCAAGAAATATAAAACCTTTCATAATTTGGCCACTAAGCCAATCCATGATTCTACTATTATATATAGTGGAAGATGAAGTCAAATAATTTTTGAAAAGTTTTCTATAGATAATAGAAAATGATAAATCCACAACAAAGTTAAGGGAGGTCCTTCGGTCAATTTTTGAATCACCAATAGAGGCACAAGATAGGCCCTTAAATCATGTCCAGTGAACAAGGTATGGAAAATAATTTATCTTAAATGCATTGGTTGGCTCTTGACCACGTTTTGGGAGATCCTTTGTCAAGTTTGACCTATTTTGGGACTTTGACAGTCTGTCGAAGGAGGAGCACAAGACGAAGTAGAGATCGCAGGATCTCGACCCTTTTTTGGGTCCTTTTTAAGAATTGGGATAAAGTAACATGTATGGGATGACGACCCATGGGTTTACCCATGTTTAGGCCGAGTTTGTATGTATAAATAGATGCTAAAGAAATGTAGTAAGTATGAATGACTAAGTGTTAGATCTATGTGATTGAAGGATTGTAAGTGCTTCGTGCATACTCTGTGAGACTTACAAAGCTACATGCAAGTAATTGTAGAAGGCTTGGTGCTTTACCCTAGCTCAAAGAAGGAGGATCTGGCGGAGTGCGTGTAGATCTCCCATCTTCTGCAGAGTAGGATTTTGATGGTATGTGCCTGTAAGAAGCTTCACAAAGATCATAACGAATAAGAGTTGGTGGATGTATCCCTAGGGTGCGGGTGAACCACATATATGTTGTGTTGCTCTGCTTTGTTCAATGTGTTGATGTGTTTATGTCTTTACTTGCTAAATTCTTTGATATAGATAGATAGATCTGTTTATGCTTTGTGCTAATGATGTATATGGATGTTAGATCTGACTTATATGAATATGCTAGTGCTTGAATCTGTTATATCCAAACTACTTCTCTATGATAAGTTCTTAGATACATCATATATGAATGAATGATGCAATGCTCTCTTTTATCTACGGAGTAGATAGTGGTTAAATATTGATGAATTGCCGGTGCTACGTGCTCTGTTAAGTATTACAATCATAGATCTGTGTCCCAGCTAAGGTTGCAGACACTTGAGTCCTGCAACCACCCCTGCCTCTACCTCAGGTGAGACTTCATCTGCTTCACAGGTGTTTCTGAAAGGGTCGGTGGTTAGGGTTTTGTTGGTGCGTTGTTGTAGCGTTGAACCCTGGGTTTTCCCCTGTGCCAACAAATGGTTCTGTTGTCGGGACCTGAAACTGTGATTGCTGGGAACTAAGGAAGAAGAAGCTTTGTGCAAAGAGTCGTCCTAAAACTGTGAAATATTTTTACGTAGATCTATTGCCCTAGTGCACAACATTCTACTTGACCTGTGAAGCTTTGTGCCAAGAAAAGAGGTCATATCTAAATAAAATAAGTAATATCTGCAAGCTTTGTACTCTAATAAAGGTAGGAATAGTAAAAAGTTCTAGATCTGAAAGCTTTGTGCTCTGTAGAAGTAAGATAAGTGGAATTTTTTGTTTCAACAGTATGGATCTAGGTATGTTTGATAGATTCTATCCTAGCTTGAAAACTAGGGAACTAATTGATGAAAGAAGGTTTGATATGTGTAGATATGATAAGAATAGTGAAAGATATGTTATACCTATGCATAGAAAGAACGTTTGGACTAACCAGTGGATGCAGGATTCTAGAAAGAAATGTTTGCAGGTTAGCTATTATGACCCTAGCGCACAATATAGAAAGAGCTCAGAATCATTTAAAAGAAAGAGAGGATTAATCCTCTATTACAGTTGCATAAAACCAAGACATATTGCTAAGAAATGACCTGGGAGAAGACTTAGTTATTTTTTTTGCAAAGCTATGGGCCATGAATTATTGGATTTCCATAGAATTATTTCTAAGCTTGAGGGAATGAACATGAAACAAGAAAACACTAAGGCAGATCCAAAAATGGAAGAACCCCAGAAAGGCTCAGACAAAGTATTGCTACAGATAAAAGAAACCCTGAATGACCACCGACATGTCATCTTATCAGAGGTATTCAAAGAAAAATAATGCTTTGAAGCAAGAATAAGAGACTTCAAAATTGACTATGTTCTAGATGAGGAAACACAGGGGAATATCATGAAAGAAATAACTTGAGAAATTTTAGGGAAGCCTGCTATGACTCCTTCATTGGGAGGAATAGGACTATTCAAAGGAAAGCTGATAAATCTATGTGGAAAGCTCACCCACATATCTATGAATGCCAATGGAACTTAGACAAAGGATGATTTTGATATTATTAAATTTATTGAGAACAACTCCCCATTTACCATGTTACTAGGAAAACCTTGGATTGAAAGAAATCAGGCTAGAAGTCAAGAAGAATAAGAATTTTTAGCGGAGAAGAAGCAAGAGTTAAAAGATTTCATGTGTAGAAGGATCACAAAATTAATTGAAGAACATAAGAACATATCAAAGCTATTTAACACCAGAGACCCGGATGTTGAAGTTTCAATAACACTAGATGACCCACAGAAGATTGAAGTAGTTGTTCTAGATAAAGAAGAAGTATCACCCTCAAATCTTAGGAAATAATCTCAACAACGCGAAGTAACTATGCCAAAAGAAGATAAGAATCAAAATGGAAAAAGACATACTGAGATGAAGCTCACTGGAAAGAAAGATAGAAAGCTAAGTAAGAAGAGAGCTAAGATCGACAAGTTACAAAAGGTTCCAGAGGGAACTTCGCTGAAGGAAAATTTGCAAAATTGGAGCTTTGCCAGGATAATAAAACAACCTCACATGGCACTTCGACAGGGCGAAGCAATATAGCCTTTGGGACCAATACAACCATTCGGTCGACCCCCTCGAATGGGTAGAAAGGAATTTATGGTTCGCCACCAGACTATTGGACTGCGCCATAATGGACAGAACAAAGGTTAATGAAGGCTTCTCGACTGTTGCAAGCAATCCATTGCCAAGTTAGCTATTTATCCCGTTGCACCATGCACTGAGAAAACTTATGCGAACTGTGAATATGAGCCCGCAAAATCGTTGATTTTACATAGTGATCATTGCACTATTTCCATCTATCCCATTGCATTGAGAGATTACTCCTCAAACCCAAAGATTTTCAACCCCAAGCGTGTATGTCAGACGAGTTCAGAGCTACAGAGAAAGTTTTCGACGAATTTCTCATTGACCTCATGAATGAATGAGTAATTTCGATGTCTACAGGTATAGAAGCTTCATTGACGAGAATGAGGCAAGCCTCTCCATCAAATGCTCGCAGACCCGGACCATCCTGACCATCAATAGAAAAGAGAACCAAGCATAAATATAACCTTAGAAATGCAAAACTGATTCCAATCATATTGCTCGATTACATCCCACCTCTGGTTGGCACGGTGAATCATGATAGTGTACTAAGATATTTCGAGTACACCATGGTCACTATGTACCGCAAGGGGATATGCATAGTTCGAGCAGAGAAGGATAAGATCACAACATTGAATTTCAACGACTTCAACCTCGGAGATCGCAATATCTATGGTATGCTCACCCCGTACAAGTACCTAACCAGAATGAAGGGGAAGAATTTGAAGATCATCCCTCAGTCATAGACAATGAACCTCGTGCAGTCCACCCTACTGAATGTCATGAAGATCCCACACTTCAGAAGACACTAGGAAGTCAACGCCTGTGTCAAGATGATAATGTCGTGTTACCATGGTGGCTACTTATGGATAGACCACCACATTACAATTGATCGAATTCTAATCCACAGGATCACATGAATGATTATGCAAGGACCCAACTCGCAAGACTTTTATCCAGGAAAACCCGCAGATCATGCACTCACACAAAAGATCAAGGATACATATGGTGACGATGAGAATGGAACAAGAGGATACAAGGTAGCTTCCATCCAGAGTGGAATAGTGCACCTATCATGTCAACTGATAGCTAGAAATTTAGTAAGGAATAACCAACCTACGCAGGTCACCAACTTTGTTGTTGACCTCGCAGGGAAGTGCGCGGAAGGCCTACAGATGAACTTGGCAAAGTACCTAGTTAACCAATTGGAACTAGATTACCGAGAAGCACAGGATCAGGGTTATGAATTTCGTTTCAGCTGGCTCCTGGTCCTCATTTCATTTTTTTCCTGGGATATGCTAAAAGGAGCGACCTTCCCAGACATCGAGTTGTTTGAACCACTTGCCGCGAAGTTCGCTACCCTGTGGTATTTAATTGATATGAAAAAACAATGGAATTTGAATGATGTGTTGCTTACATACTACCTCCAGCTAAAGAGAGTCATCGAATTCGATCCTCGCATGACTTCGAACACCTTAAAAAGGTTTCGACCCCTGATGAAGTTCAATGTAGATCGAAACTTCATCTACATTACAGTGCGAGCAGATGAACATCAACAGCAGGTCCAATCATAATATAAGCTTACAGAAGAAGACCTTGAAGAAATCACTAAGGAATGGTCTGCTGACCTCCTTATCCCCGCCAACCTCGTAGAAATATTTGATCGTGATAGCCTAGAGGACACTCATAAAAAAAAAAATCCACCCAGAACTAGTAGACAGAAGAAGACTGAGGAGTTCCAAAACTTAAGAAATACCTCAGGAAAGACTCCTTCAGTGTCACTTGACCGAGGGGGTGATGACAAAGTAGAATATGAATTGAATCCCAACGAAGTAACACTACCCAGAGACGAGATTGACCCCTCAAAGAAGACGAAGGTTTCCCCCCTGAAACCTTCTTCCTAGAAGAAATCGAAAGCCACCATGACCAAGATGCATAATGTCCTCACCTCCGATGATTTTGACTTCATCATAGTAGCCCTGAACGATGCTTCACTGGAAATAGAAGAGAAACAAGGAGAGAAGCAGGAGGAAATGTATGATAGAATTGAAATTGAACTCCTCGAGGCACAACAAGCCATTCAGTCTAGTCGTGTAGTCTCCACTGCGCCCCTGCCATCGAAAGAACTAGAGTTGGGAGATGAGCCAGCCCAACTCCATCAACTAGCTGATACATTCGAAGCTCACCTTTGACAAGCACAAGAAGAAACATAATAAGCGACCCAGGCCTTGAAAAAAGTGCAAGGAGTACTTGTAGAGGAGCGTCGAGCTGCAAAATAGGAAAATATTGCTCTCCAAGCAAATTTCGATGAAGAAAAAGCACAGATACAACAAGGAAAAGAATAGTTGCTCGCGAAGAAACTCTAAGTGAAAGAAGTGTTCAAGAAAGCACTTCACTCTGTGATAGTCGTAGAAATAAAGGCAGAGGTTTGAGTCACCTAGCAAGTAGAGAAGCTCCCAGAAACTATCCATCAACTACAGTAATGCATAGTAGACTTAGAGCTTCGTGTAGTGCCAGAGACTCCACAGGATGTGAGGGATCAAAGAGAAGAAACTGCTTGAAGCGCAGTTGAGAGAATAAAATCCCTTTCTATGGAATGTAAGCAACTTATTGATCATAGTGCCTAGACCTACGAGCAACTCACTGAGAATCCATAAATGAAGGCACTGGAGTCGCAGCTCCAAGAGGCAAAGTATCAAGCGATAATGATACAAGTGCAGTTGAAGCCCCTATCAGCTATGGAAAGAATGAAGCACTCCCAAAATAAATGCATCACCCAGTAGCTTTTCCACACTATCCAGAGAAGAGTTATGGAAGTAACTCAGAGGCTCCAACTTGTACAAGATAAGGCTTACCAATTTTTCACAGAGGTCGAAGGCCGAGGAGAATAACTAGAGTAGATTGTCACTACAGTTGAATAGTGTCTGGAGGGACATGTGAACGAGGTAGTCATCCAAGAGTTCACTGCACAAGATGCCATGGAAAAACAACAAGTCAAAGCAGCTCGAGCTGTAACAACCCTGGTTAAATAGATGCTTAGGGATTATTAAGTAAAATTAATTAGAAAAATAATTGTCCTAATATGGTTTTAGTTAAACAATGATTAGTATTAATAATATTAATTAATTAATTAATTATAACTTTTGATTGATTAATTAATTAATTAATTAATTAATTGACTACATATCACATTCAATGACATGGGTAATAAATTAAGGGGCTTAATAACTTTAATTTAATCCTATTGAAACTTACGTATGACAGGAGGGGATAAGGTAATAAAGGAGGGGATAAGATAATAAAGGAGGGGATAAGGTAATTAATGGAGGGGAGGAGAGTTGGTGAAGGGGGAGATATGACAGAGAAGAGTCCTATGGGAGGGGCATTATGATTTTGGAGGGAGGAAGCATTTTGGAGGGGGGACTGGATTTCTGTTTGGCATATTTTTTTGGTGTGGGGAGTTTGATATTTGGAGCTTTTGTGAATCATTGCAGGGGGCACCAAGTTGCTGGGGGTTTTGGGCACGAGGGCCAGGATTCCTTAAGGTATCCTAGAGCTAGGGCACCGGACAGGCTGCTCCTAGCTAGCTGGGTGGTTAGTTGGTTTGGGCAAGGTTTGGTCAAGCAATAGGATGGGCAAGGAAGAAAAGAGGACAATCATATCAGCGGGAGTTAGCATCAGAAAGAGGTATTTTATTTATGAATTTGTTGAGTTATGCGATGATTATGTAAGTTATTTTCATGCTGTAAATAAAATTTAAATTCTGCTAAATATTATATTCTTATATGCTGGTTAATGAATTACTTATGCAATGAGAAAGGAATTTCATGTTTAATTGTATGAATTTTTGGGTTTAATTAAGTTAGGTCACTACACATGGTATTAGAGCCTTAGTTTGAAATCTGGGCCTGAGGGCCAAGCTCCAGCTCCAGCTCCAGCCCCACCTAACCTGCAAGCCAAGTCATAGATGAAGGAAAACACAACTGTATTAAGAATATGGCAACCACATAACATATACATGAGTCAGTGCACCCTACATTATCTAGATCAAGAACAAAACAACAGACAAGTTCTAAGAGTATACCAACTCTTGACAAACAACAATACTTTAGATATTCTGTCAGTTGAGTAAGACCCTGTACAAATGTGAGGGGAACCAAGATTACTCTATATTCCTCGATCAAGGATTACAATAGCAAGATAATATAGATTAGAGAAAGCCTTCAACTTTTTATCAGCACATCCTCACTCATGAAAATACAAAGGTAAATAATAGAGAAAGAAAAAATAAGTTAGAAGACAATTACATTCAATAATAAGAATAATAAGAATATAAATAATTAGATGAAAATAGACAAAAATATGACAATAAGAAGGAGTAATAACATATAAAAAAAAATATAGAGTACGTATAAAATGTCATATGAGAAAATTAGAAATAGTGAATTAAAAATATAAAAAAAAAATACAAAAAGTAAAGTATAGGGAATGCTGAGAAGAAAGGCTCAAAAAAATCCATCTTTTAATCACGAAGAATCAGAAGTAGAACTGGCATTATAAAGCTGAAAGATCCTCCTCATTGCCAGTTCTTCGAAAATTAGTGATAACCTTCCCACTCATTAATGGATACACCATGTCGAGGGGAAGGGTAAAATAAAATTGTATTGGCATTTGAAGCCAATCTATATGATATCGAGAGTTGGTATACAACAATGGTGCCATTTCCCACTGCCCACATCAAGCACTAAGCCCATGACCACGTGCCAAGCCATGAAGGAAGCCACTGGTCAACCTGGTGCACAACGTGTCAATCGCTAACCCTAAGATAAGTGTTATTTTATCCAGGCAAAATGTATAGGGATGAACAATGAGCGAATCATCAAAATTAAGACAAAACAAATCAGAGAAAATCACCACTTCAGAATTCTAATCCAAAATGAAAATATATATATATAAATAAATAAATAAAGAGATGGGTGCAAGCCATGACTGCGTGGTGCCAGGCCTTCAAACAACAAACGCAAGCCCTCGGGACTTTAAAATCTTCCATAAAACCACCACCGCAACATAAAAAAATTCGAAATTTTAAAACCATTTCAAAATCTACCAAAGAATCGTTGAATTCCAGTGGCTACAGAGATTGATGGACTTCATGTCGTAATTTCCGTGTAGTCTTTTGTCTATGATTTCTGTTATTTTGCTAGGATTTTCATCCATCCCCAGTACATATGGAGTCACCTGTAAATATGCGAATAATTATTGTGAATTTCTGAGGAAAGATGTACTGCAAATTTTTCTAATTTCAGTGTTGTTAAATATGAAGATGCACTACAAAATATTTTTCAGTGCTGTTAAATATTGATATTTTGAATAGATTATTTACCCATCGAATTATGTTCACTTCCTCTGTGGGTAGTTTTACAACTATCGGTTGTCTACCGCATATGATCTTTAGTAAGACCACTCCAAAACTATACATGTCACTTTTCTCCGTCAACATTTGAGTGATGAAATACCTGTGAAAGTGTGCCCCACAAAGTCAGTAGGTTGAAAACCCAAAAAAAAAATGAATTTTCTTCTGCTCTTAACAATCAATTGACCCGTTCCAAGCTACAAAACTTTACATATATTGACCTATTCGCATTCATGCCTAGCAGCAAAGTAGGGGCATTGTCAGCTTCGACATTGACTCTTAGCACAATGAAAACCTCTGAAACTGTTCTTGCAACAACCAAGCACCTGCCATATAACACAAATCCCAGTGCCAAATGCCAAGATGTCGAGGAGGAGCCTACAAGGGAGCCCAAAAAGGGTCTTCAACGTGTCAAGTCAACTAAGCACTGAAGACAAGTCCACAAGATGTCAATATAAGCACCCAACACAACACACAACCAAAACACAGTCGATACCAAGCACCCACAAAACACAGCCGAATGCACCAGCACCAAACTCAGAAGCCAACGCACAAGCACCAATGATCTAGCAACGAGCCAAGAGGAGGAGATTCCAAGAGGGTTTGGGTGCTCAATGCATCTAAAGATTCAAAAATATAGATAATAGATTAAAAATAAAATTATTGTGCCTAATCCCATCGTTGTTGAGCCAAGAAACTACACCAACAAATAACAGAAATCTCAAATTCCCAAACACACAAGCACCGAGTCGAACAAGCCACGACCAAGACAGGAGCCTGCAAGAGGCGTTTTATCTTGCACTAAACAAAAACAAAAAACAAACCCAAGCACAAGCGTCGAACACTAGTGCACAAATCATTCACAAAGCAACAATACAAGTCAGCGAACAACGCCAGAAATCAAACACTTGACAAACGAGGAGGAGAAGCCATGAGAGAAGGCCATGGCGGCCGACCGCGTAACTGGAAACCTCGTAAGAAAAAATAACGAGGAAAAGAGAAATTAGGGTTAAGGAATAGTTTAGGGTTTAGGTATTAAGAGCTGGAGGAAACGAGGGTGGCACATGGGCTTCATGCGTGCATGCCCTTTGTTATTTTAAAAAAAGATTATTGTTTTATAAATAGGCACGAGACAAATTTATATATATTTAAATTTATTATTGTTTTATAAATTTATAAATTTATTGTTTTTAAATTATTTGTTTAAATTTATTTATTTATTATTTTCTTTATAATGATAAATAAAATAAAAAAGAGAATATTAATAAATAAAGTTATAAAAAAAAATGAAATGTTTTCGAGTCTATGGGTTTTGAACACACGACCACCCACCAAGCCCAAGCCTTGAGAAATGTTCCAACACCAATGCACTCATGATATTACTTGTAGGTTAAATGTGTTGATCACATGTGAGGATGAGTTTGAATTTGAGTTAAATGTTATTGAATAAATTTTGGTGGAGAGGATGAGTTTTGAACTAACGACCTATCCACCGAGTATAGAGCTTCCACTGAAGGCTGTACACCATTGCACCATGATAGTAATGGTGGGTTAAATGTGTGGATCACATGCGAGAGAGTCGATAGTTTTCTTAGGTAGTGACACCAATCTCAGATGCTTAACCCTAACCTAGCCAATCCCCTAAAGAGAGTAACATCTATTTACAGACAAGTAAAAGAAATTTATGCCTAACCATATCTTCTAGTTTAAGTAGCACCAATTTGAAACGTCCTTGAACTCACCCTGACAAATTTGATTGATGCAGGTTAAATCATACAGGATGGTTAGGACTCGAGGGAATCGAGGCAGAGGAGCATCGTCGAAGGCACCACCAACACCGCCAATGCCACCACCACCATCGTCGGAACTAGCTCTCATATTGCGCTCATTGGAGGCCATAAATGAGATTTTAAAATGGCGACAACCGACAAGGATCGAAGTGGAACCCCCACTATCTGGAACGGGTAATCCAGAAGCATCGAGGGATTCAGGGGGAGGAAATCCGCCCGAAGACATGACTCAATAATTGCAGAAGGTCAAACTTCCAGAATTTGCTGGGGGTTGCGCCAATGAACGCGCATAAGCATGGTTGGAAGGCATGACAAGGTGTTTTTCCTTAAGTGACTATGCGTCCAACTCAAAGGTGAAGATAACAATTTTTCAGTTAAGAGACAATGCCTTGAACTGGTGGGGAAACCTGGAAAGACAACTGCATCTTACCCCAGACATAGTATCTTGGGAACATTTCAAGGAGAGGTTCCGAAGGAAATATTTTCTAACTTACTATGAGGAACAACAGGTAGGGGATTTTCATGCCTTAGTACAGGGAAACAGAACTATAGAAGAATATGAGATTAGATTTATGGAATTGGTCAAATATGTTTCGTATATGGATAATGACCAACAACAGGCAGAGCGCTTCGTTTATGGATTGAAGCCTAAGATAAGAGCTATGGTGTGGATGTGGAAACCGTCTTCGGTAGCGGAAGCTGTGGAAAATGTGCGTTATGCGAAGGAACACATGAACTTAACTGGAGGTATGAGACCAAACTTTCCACATCGTCCTGGATTCGTGGGGAAGGCCCCTAAGACATTTCCTAGGGGAGGGGGCTCAAGGCCACCTCCATATGGTAATAGAGTCACACCAAGGACAGTAACCGTAGGGATTTCAATGGAAGCGAGTGCAGCATCTCGTTCATCACCAACGACGCAGACAGGTCCACGGCCATCTCATGGAACAACTAGTAGGGGAAGGGGTTCCAGGGGAAGGAACTCATTTCATAGATAGTCACATAACAGTGCGCAGGTTCAATCTCGTGTTACTTGTTGGGGATGTGGAGGACCCCATTACCAGCGTGACTTCCCAGAGTTACAATCAAGGTTCGTGCATAGAGAAGGAAAGGCCTCGATAAAAAGAGCAAGTAGCAGCCACCAGATTTATGCAACAGTTAATAATTGCCAGGCTGAACATCAATCCACGATGGTAGAGTCATCAGGTACGCTAAATCATATCAATGTTAAGATTTTATTTGATTCTGGTGCGACAGATAGTTTCATTTCACCATCTTCATTAGAAAAGAGTGGGTTGGAAGCCTACAATCACGATGACTTTAAACAAGTCGAGATGGCTTCGAGGGAAAAACAAGCGGTAGGACCTAGCATCAATAATTGTATAGTACACCTGGGAGTGTGTACTACCAGGTTGAAGGTATATGTCACTGCTCTTGGGGCGTATGGCCTAATCATTGGAATGGATTGGTTAGAAGCTCATCAAGCTTTGGTGTATTGTTTTACAAAAAGGATGCTTTGTGTCGACAACGAAGGAAGTCCAGTAGAGATCCAAGGTGTACAGAGAAAGGTGTCATTACGCTTTATCTAAACTATGAAGGTTAAGAGATGCTTGAGGCAAGGGTGTTGACTGTATGTAGTGGAAACAATGAGTGAAAGGAAGGGAACCTCATTGGATCAGTACCCGGTATTGTCAGAATTTAAGGATGTTGTTCTGAACAAGTTACCAGGGTTACCTCCTGAGAGGGAGCTTGATTTTACTATTGAGCTAAAACCTGGTGTAGAATCAATTTCCAAGACTCTGTATCAGATGACAGCGTCAGAACTTTGTGAGTTGCAAATGCAGTTGAAATAGTTACTGGACTTAGGGCTAATAAGGCCCAACATTTCACCTTGGGGTGCACCAGTCATTTTTGTAAAGGAGAAGGATGGATCCTTATGATTGTGTATAGATTACAGGGACTTGAACTATGCTATAGTGAAAAATAGGTACCCAATGCTGCGAATAGATGACCTCTTCGATCAGATGAAAGGAGCAGTGATATTCTCAAAGATCGATTTGTGATCTGGGTATCATCAGTTAAGGATTAAGGAAGGCGATATCCCAAAATATGCCTTTCGAACTCGGTTTGGACATTACAAGTTTGTTGTAGTACCTTTTGGATTGACCAATGCGCCAATAGTATTCATGAGCCTCATGAACAACATATTCTAGAAGTACTTAGACTGTTTTGTACAAGTCTTTCTAGATGATCTCCTCATCTATTCCAAGAATGAAAGAGAACATGAGGAACACTTACGAGTAGTGTTGTCCTGCCTTAGACAGAAAAAATTGTATGGGAAGTTGTTGACGTGTTTCTTCTTCCATAGAGAGATACACTATTTAGGTCATATCATTTCCGACAAAGGAATCTTTGTGGACCCAGAAAAGGTAAAGGCCATTATGGAGTGGTCGGTGTCAAAAAATTCCCATGAGGTGAGAAGCTTCATGGGGCTAGCAGGTTATTATCGAAGATTTGTGGAGGGGTTCTCCAAAATAGAAAAAACCCATCACCACTTTGCAACGCAAGGGGGTCAGGTATGAATGGACAGAAGAATGTGATAGTGCATTCATTGAGCTTAAGAGGTTACTAACTAGTGCACCAATTATACGAGTGTTGGATATGGAAAATGACTTCACAGTTGCACAGATTCCTTGAAGCAAGGGTTCGGGGCCGTGTTAATGCAAGATGGAGGAGCGATAGCTTATGCATCAAGGAAGTTGAAGAAACATGAAGATCTATACGCGACTCATGATTTAGAGTTGGAAGTTGTAATGCTAGCTCTGAAACTTTGGAGGCACTATCTTGTGGGTCAAAACTTTGAGCTCAAAACGGACCATCAAAATTTAAAACATCTCTTCACTCAAAGGGATCTGAATGTCAGGCAAAGGTGATGGAGTGAGTTTATGAGTGAGTACGATTTTGGTATTTCATACATCAAGGGAAAGGAAAATGTGGTCACAGATGCCTTGAGCAGGAGACCATGTGTCTTCTCCTTCATACCCTTAAAATTCAATCTGAGGGAACGTGTGTTGACGCAACTCCAAGGAGACAGTTGGTATTTAGAGGTTACTTCAAACCTCCAGAGCGGGAGGTAGTTAGATCCAAAGTATGAAGGATATAGTCTGGAAGCATACATACTATTGAGATATCGAGGAAGGATGTACATCCCTGAAGATGGGGATATTTGAAGCATCATACTAAAGGAAGACCATAGAGCACTTTATTATGCGCATCCATGTGTGAAGAAGATGTACGCAGACATGAGGAAGCTCTTCTTCTAGGTAGGAATGAAGCGCGATGTAGTCCAATTCGTCGTCAAATTCCTAGAGTGTCAACAAGTGAAAGCCGACCACCATCACCAGGCAGGCCTCCTAAAACCACATGATGTTCCTATGTCCAAATGGGAAGTCATCTCTATGGATTTTGTTGTGGGGTTGCCACTCACATCTCATAGACACAATGCCATTCTTGTGATAGTTGATAAGTTAACCAAGAGTGCTCATTTTATTCTGGTTAGAGACACTTACGATGTCACTGATGTGGCATGTGTGTTTGTAAATGAGGCTATCCGTTTGGACGGGATACCTAAGAAGATCATTTCAGATAGGGACCCCAGATTCACTTCTAGGTTTTGGACAAGTTTGCAGTCAGCATTGGGGACTCAGTTGAACTTAAGCACAACATATCATCCTGAAACAGATGGGTAAACCAAGAGAGTAAATCAAGTCATGGAAGACATGCTCAGGATGTATGTCATGGATAATCAAACCTAGTGGGAGAAGTACCTACCTTTGCTAGAGTTTGCCTATAATAACAGTTTTCATAGCACCATAGGAATGCCACCCTATGAAGCTTTGTATGGAAGGCCATGCAGAACACCGTTGAGTTGGGATAGACTAGAAGACCGCGTAATAGTTGGGCCATAATTGATTCAAGAGATGGAGGAATAGGTGATTCAGATTAGGCAGAGACTAAAGGAAGCACAGGATAGGCAGAAAAGTTATGCGGATGCACACAGGACCGACTGAAGTTATGAAGTGGGAGACCAGGTTTTCATTCGTATTAGGCCTAATAAGTGTACCATATGGTTTGGGAAGGGGATAAAGTTGTCAGCTCGATTTATAGGACCGTTCAGAATCCAAGAGAAAATTGGATCCATTGCCTATCGTCTCATATTGCCACCCCACTTGCATAAAACTCATAATGTTTTTCATGTATTTGTTTTACGTCATTATGTTGTTGATGAATCACATAAACTAAATTGGAAGGAATTGCAGGTATCGGACGTGGGAACCCTCACGGTAGAACCGTTACACATATTGGACTGTAGAGTCTGACAGCTCAGGAACCATATGGTAGACCAAGTTAAGGTCCAATGGGACAGGTATAGTCTAGGATTTTCTACTTGGGAAGACGTCGAGACAATACAATGAGACTACCCCTCACTTTTTTTGACCACTTCGAGAATATGTTTCTCGGAGGTGGGTTGTATGTAACACCACCTTTTGACTTAGACAACCAAGATTACCTATGGCCTACACTTTTATTTTCTACTCACAGTGAAACTATTAAATGATACACTTAAACTTTTAAGAATGTAAATTTTATGAATGTTCAAATGTTATTGATGATGATGGATATAATGCGATCTACTATATGAATGTAAATTTTATGAATGTTTAAATGTTATTGATGATGATGGATATAATGCGATCTACTATATGAATGTAAATTTTATGAATGTTTAAATATTATTGATGATGATGGATATAATGTGATCTACTATATGAATGTAAATTATGAATGTTTAAATGTTATTAATGATGATGGATATGATGTGACATATTGTGTGAATGTGAATCCTATGAAGGTTTAAATGCTAGTAGAATGATGTTGGATATGATGCAATCTATTTTATAAATGATAATTTTATGAATGGGTGTCAAAATTGAATTATGGGACATTATGAGGTCTATTTCTAACTTGAAAACTTTGATGTTAAGTTGACGGTACAAGGATGCCGAATACAAATGATGATTGTATGCAATTACCTGATGATAATGCATAGAAAAGTATGAGTTTGTGTTACAGACTAATCTGCAGGTTATGGGCTATGAAATAGCCAAGGGATAATGATGATGAAAGTGGATGTCATGACCACTAGCCAAGAAACATTATGGTATGAATATTTGTATATGAGATTATATTGGTTTGGATGCATTGCTA
>ML786639.1:935110-945484 GCA_009831015.1 Picea engelmannii | reverse complement strand
GGGCTATGAAATAGCCAAGGGATAATGATGATGAAAGTGGATGTCATGACCACTAGCCAAGAAACATTATGGTATGAATATTTGTATATGAGATTATATTGGTTTGGATGCATTGCTATGATATGTGGACCAGTGCAGGATTTTAGGTGATGAGACTACCCAAAACCGAATAAACGATGACAAAACTCCCAGCAACACGATGCCACTGTATATTCCATTGTAGGGTGTGGACCCTAGTTATGATTAGGAGGGGTGGAGGCATTTCCCACCATGTATCCTCCGAATCCTGAAGTCATGGGAGGACGATGTTAGCTCACGCTCCCCTAGACATGTGATGATGACTGTCAGTTTCCTGCTGGGTTAGCTTAGTCAAGATAGTGACACTTTCACTTACGGGTTCTATTTGGAGTTAGGTCAATATAGTTGACGCTTCAAGATAGTCCAGCAGAGAAAGGATAGGAATGGAGATGGAAGTAAGTTAGGGAGGAAGGATGAGTAGAAATAATTGAGAAAGTATGGAGATTTGTCTTATGGTGGAATTTATTGTTTTTCCCTTCTAAAAAGATATGTGTATATATGAATATTCATAATTACGTAACTAAACCACAGTTGTCTAAATAAAATTGTTGAACTAGATAATAATAATTAAAGGATTTCACAAACATTTGATTGGTTTATTGTCTTTTATAAAAGAATGGTCTTGTCGATTGGATTGGATGCATACATAAATTACTATAAGGGTGATAGTTATTGATTATTAGTACATGCATGAGACTTGTATGTACTAGCTACACATGCATTTCTTGTACATGTACACTAGTATGTATGAGTTTCTTGGCTTACTTACTAATAGTGTTAGTTAATTGTCATGAATGTGTGAACCATGTTTCTTTTCCTTTGTATCATGTGATACCTTAACTTTGGGACGAAGTTTCCTGAAGGGTGGGTGTATGTAACAACCCTAGTTAAATAGATGCTTAGGGATTATTAAGTAAAATTAATTAGATAATTAATTGTCCTAATATGGTTTTAGTTAAACAATGATTCGTATTAATAAAATTAATTAATTGTTTATAACTTTTGATTGATTAATTAATTAATTAATTGACTACATATCACATTCAGTGACATGGGTAATAAGTTAAGGGGCTTAATAACTTTAATTTAATCCTTTTGAAACTTACGTATGACAAGAGGGGATAAGATAATAAAGGAGGGGATAAGGTAATTAATGGAGGGGAGGAGAGTCGATGAAGGGGGAGATATGATGGAGAAGAGTCCTACGAGAGGGGCATTATGATTTTGGAGGGAGGAAGCATTTTGGAGGGGGGACTAGATTTTTGTTTGGCATATTTTTCTGATGTCGGGAGTTTGATATTTGGAATTTTTGTGAATCATTGCAGGGGGCATTGGGTTGCTGGGGGTTTTGGGCACGGGGGCTAGGATTCCTTACGGTATCCTGGAGCTAGGGAGATGGACAGGCTACTCCTAGCTAGCTAGGTGGTTAGTCGGTTTGGGAATGGTTTGGTCAAGTAGCAGGCTGGGCAAGGCACCAGAGAGGACAATCATATTAGTGGGAGTTAGCATCAGAAAGAGGTATTTTATTTATGAATTTGCTGAGTTATGCGATGATTATGTAAGTTATTTTCATGCTGTAAATAAAATTTAAATTCTGCTGAATATTATATGCTTATATGTTGGTTAATGAATTACTTATGCAATGAGAAAGGAATTTCATGTTTAATTGTATGAATTTTTGGGTTTAAGTAAGTTAGGTCACTACACTAGCCAAGGTCGAGGCTTTCGAAGAAGAACTACCCAAATCAGAGTAACTCGGGATGAGTCACAGGTGAGTGTTGGGGGCCTGTTGGTCCTTGACCAAGTTTTGGGAGATCCTTGGTCAAGTTTTACCTATTTTGGGACTTCGACAACCTATCGAAGGAGGAGCACAATACAAAGAAGAGATTGTGGGATCTCGACCCCTTTTTGGGTCCTTTTTGGGATTTGAGATTATGTAACGGGTATGGGATGTCGACCCATGGGTTTACCCATGTTTAGGCCTAGTTTGTATGTATAAATAGATGATAAAGAAATGTAGTGAGTATGAATGGATAAGTTCTAGATCTATGTGATTGAAGGATTGTAAGTGCTATGCACATATTATGTGAGACTTGCATAGCTATGTGAAATTAATGGTAGAAGGCTTGGTGCTTGACCCTAGCTCGGAGAAGGAGGATCTGGTGGAGTGTGCATATCATCTGTCTTCTGCAGAGTAGGATTTTGATGCTATGTGCCTATAAGAATCTTGAAAAAGATAATAATGAAGAAGAGTTAGAGGACATAGCTCTAGGGTGTGGGTGAATCACGTATATGATGTGTTTCTCTGCTTTGTGCAATGTGTTGATGTGTTTATGTATTTACTTGCTAAATGCTATGATATAGATAGATAGATCTGTTTATGCTTTGTGCTAATGATGTATATGGATGTTAGTTTTGACTTATATGAATGTGCTAATGCCTAAATATGTTAGATCTAATCTAATTCTCCATGATAAGTTCTTAGAGACATCAGATATGAATGAATGATGCGATGCTCTATTTTATCTGCGAAGTAGATAGTGGTTAAATATTGATGAATTGTCGGTGCTAAGTGCTCTGTTAAGTATTACAATCAGAGATCTGTGTCCCATCTAAGGTTTTAGACACCTGAGTCCTGCAACCACCCCTGCCTCTACCTCGGGTGAGACTTCATCTACTTCATAGGTGTTGCTGAAAGGGACAGTAGTTAGGGTTTTGTTGGTGCATTGTTGTAGCGTTGAACCCTGGGTCTTCCCCTGTGCCAACAACATTGATTCAATGATATGAAGAGTGAGAATTTATGCTCAACTTTGGGTTGGATGTTAACATCCTACAAAAGTAATCATGGGAACTCATGGGATGAACAAACTGGGTCCACTTGTCGATCTAGTGGTAGTTGGTGAACTAATCACACATTTTCCCCATTGTCAAATTGGCTAGATGGAATTTTATCTCGATTTTGTGAATATGTATGCTTACTTTGAGTTCATTGACATAATATATGAAAAATATCCATACCTAGTATTGTAATGGATTGATTGGGAATTTGATAATGATGTCATTTGTTAAGAAGGGTTATTGGATGGTATATCCATTGGATATAATGTAGGGAAATACATTTTTTAAATAGATAGAAGAAGTATTGGATGACTAGGATAGTTGGAAGACTACATTAATATAACCATAGGATAGTTGGAAGACTACATTAATCCAACTGCTAGTGGAAATTTGAGTTGGAGAATAGTATTCTCCTATGTCATTTATTCCAAAGTGTCCATTAATTTTGGGCCGCCTAGGGAGTATGAGAATTAATTGACACAAATATGCACACTACCGAATTCCATTAAGTGAATTCATGTAGAGATTAAAGATCCACTAGTGTTTAATGGCACAACTAATGCCACAAAGTTTATCGAACACATAACTTAACACATCATGTTTTAATAGAGGGTATAAACATTGGATACCACTTTGGTATATATCCTTGAATGATATCACTTTGGTATATATCCTTGAATGATCTAGAACCGGTAGATCTAGTACAACACGTCTCACTTTCAACATATCTTAGTATATCTTGATCATCACTCGAGGAAGATAGATCCGACAAATACCTATTTGGTAGTACCTATACTTGTTAAAACAAGAAGATAACTTATCGTCCCAATATACGTTTTTGGTACCAGCACAATTGCATATAGTTGCATATAGTTGCAATATAGTTGCATATAGTTGCATTGTTGCATAAAGTTGCATAAGTTTCATTGTTTCATAAAGTTGCATATAGTTGCATATTGTCACTAAAAAACATGATAAGTTGCATTGTTGCATATAGTTGCATATAACTTCATATTTTCATATAGTTGCATACGAAATTGTTCCAATATAGTTGCATATAGTTGCAAATAGTTGAATATGGTTGCATAAGTTGCATTGTTGCATAAAGTTGCATATAGTTTCATATAGATGCATATAGTTGGATAAGTTGCATATTTGCATATAGTTGCATAGTTGCATATAGTTGCATTGTTGCATATAGTTGCATATAGTTGCATATTTTCATATAGTTGCATATGCTAGTTGCATATAGTTGCGTAAGTTTCATATAGTTGCATATAGTTGCATAGTTGCATATAGTTGGATTAGTTGCATAAAGTTCCATATAGTTGCATAAGTTGCATTTATGCATTCTCATATGCCTAGGGAGTATGAGAATTAATTGACACAAATATGCACACTACAAAATTCCATTAAGTGGATTCATGTAGAGATTAAAGATCAACTAGTGTTTAATGACACAACTAATGCCACAAAGTTTATGGAACACATAACTTAACACATCATGTTTGAATAGAGGGTATTAACATTGGATATAACTTTGGTATATATCCTTGAATGATTGTGGGAATTTCATAATGAACTTTGGAATCACGATAAGATATAGTAGGACTAGGAACCTACTAGACATAAGGTTTGTGTTGACCCATGTTCCCATCCACCGATCTTGATAAGGAAAAGATATTGATATGATCTGAAAGACTTTGAAAGTCCAAGTCATAGGGACTATGATGGGATATATATATATATAAGAGTAGTGTAACTTAGTGGAATGTATAGGGATATACGGGCTCAAACCTTAGACCTTCTCGGTAGAACAGATCAAAGTTATTATTATCAAAATAATTTTAACTGTTCCAAGAACCCAACATACATTTTATTGCATTGGGCTCTTTCCATGTCCATGTGGATTCCACTACCATTTCATTGGGAACATGTTAGCATAGCTAGGGGAACACATGCTACACCACCCTAGGTAATTTTCTAGATTTGTTTTTTAATTACACAACCATGAAAGGAAAAGGCTTGGTGATGGCATATATGCTACAAAATTTCAAGTATTATCGTATGGACCAATCCTTCAAGTTGTCCATTGATAATTTAGTGGTCAAATATTTGGTTAACAATACAATGTTGGAAGGTTAATTCTATCAATGTTTGCTACTATTTTAGGAGTTTGATTTTGAGGTGGTGGTTAAACTAGGTAAATAAAATGTGTGACCTAATCACCTCTCGAAAATCCACAATTGGAACAATGTTGGGATATCTCATAAAGTGTTGAATGTAGATATATTTTGCATGGAAGTTGTAGTTCTTGAATTCTTCACTAATATTCAAAACTTCATATATAAATCTACATGCACTAGAATAATATGGTGATAGTAAAGATTGATAGCTCATAATTAAGGATACAAATTATTAGTTAATAATATGGTACTTGCACACATTAGCAATGGATGGAATTCTTGTCTACTATGTGTTGGATCATGAATGGTAGGTGGTGCTCTAGGAATCCCATGATGGACATAGAAACATACATTACAGTGAGAAGACACAACTATCACAACATACATTACAATGAGACATGTTGGATGCAAGTATCATTCAATTCAAGGATAGAGTGAACTCTCCTCTCCATTATTCATATTATTATCTTCATTCACTCCTATCAGTAAATATTCTCCCTTTATGTTCTATCATTTGTTTACTTAGGTTTCATATGTGTGTGTGTGTGTGTGTGTGTGTGTGTGGTTAAGATTTTGTACTAAAAATCTGTTGTAGTTGTATTGGTCAATGTAAGAATACAAAAAAACGTTTTTCCCACAGTCTATGATTCATACTTTGTTAAAAAAGTTGATGCTTGTCTACCAAAAATGCAATTGTATCCTTTCATGAGGATTGTGAATTTTTACTAGTATAAAGCCTACTTTAAAAAACACGTCAAAACTCTTACCTTTCATTGTCCTTTCTCCAGATCCATTAGCCCATACAACTTGATAAGAGTTGTACACGAGATGCATTTCCATTACGAAGAATTGCATGAATCATAAAAGACAAATTCTTTATATGAGTAAATAATATATAAGCAAATAAACATGCATTTAGTTATGTAAAATACTCTAGAAAAAAATTAAGTGGTTGCATACCTTAATGTGATTCTCTTTGTTTCAAGAGTAGGTTATTATCTACTGAACAGGGCCAACCACATGAAAGTGGAATCTCATATGGCCCCTCCCCCCTCTCACATCGCTCTCAATTCCCCATACCCAATAAATGATTTTATTTATATATAAAACATATAGAAATTCATGCATAACTAGGATAGTCATCAAAACATATGAACATATAAAAATTGAAGCATATGAACATATAAACATCAATAAACATCCAAATGCAAGTCATGAATTTATACATCTAATTTTTCTTTGATTTATGTTTTTTTACATTCATAAAATTGACAATTGGGGTATCATAATCATTCAAGGACATTGTATTTTGTGTGCCTTGTCCTTCTATTGTTTTTGTTTCCATGCGCTCATGTACCATACTTATGGTACATCAGTGAGAAGGGTGTCGAGGCATCTGTTCAAGGTCGTGAACTCCAACAATGAAAATGATCATATCGATATGTTGAAATATAATTGAAATAACTAATTCATTATTTTGATTAACATTACACTATTTCTCTTTACCTTTCTGTGTAGCTGTGACAGTTGGTGTGTTAATTTCTTTCCCACTTGGTTCCTCTCGTAGTTCACCCTCCTGATCTACATGCTCTTCAATTTTGAGAAGATAATATATAATTATAAGTTAGGAAATAAATATCTACAATCACAGTAAATATTTCCAATTCTGAAGCATGCATACCGGAATGGGTACTCTTCTCTCCACTATCATTGGACATGTGCACCCTTGTATGACGTGGTGTCTGCTGAATACCGCTAGATTCACTGCTACGGTAACATTGTTGGTTGAAAAAAAAACATAAACACTTAGTTAAGGGTGATATAATAAAATATGAATAGACTTTACAAGCATTCTACTGTGGTTTCCTTATTAATTTGATTTACCTGTGTGGCTGGGGAGATAGGATTCTTGCCCAAGATTTTTCTATATTCTATCACACTTTTAAAATTGTTCTTGTAACCAAGCTTTAGGTCCTCCTCGGTGGAATAAGTGTCGAACATATTTAACTGCAATGCATAACACCATTAAAATACCAATAAAAGAAACATATATATGTTCGCTATTGTTAAATAAATATTAACCACAGTTAATCATTTAAATCTTACTATTCAGTATTTTATTTTTCCATAGCCACCCTAGCCTAGTTTATGTTGGTCATGTTTTTCCACTCTTGCCTTGGTTGCTTTGGAGGTGTCTGATAGCCTACATATGGAATTTTTGAAAAAAAATAGATATCGGAATTGTTACTTAAAACAGGAAAGAAAAACATAAATGATCATATTTCACTGATAATATGACATGTGTTGTACCTTGCTTGACTAGCTCGTGGATGTATTCCTTGTTTTTTAAACAAGTTCTCCTTTGAATCCTCTATCGATGCCTTCCACTCTTTTTCTGGAACCATGGGAGGGTGCTCGTGCTTGAGGTCTAATTGCAATTTTTCCCTATACTGGGCCCTAGTATATTTCATATTCTCGCCGGCTAACTTTGTAACCACTTTCTTATTGAAAGTGTTGCCGAACAAGTTTACCATGCGGTCTATTAAATCATCTTTCTTTTTTCTATCTTGGCCATTCCACCATGTGTGAATGGTGAGGCCAAACAATTCCAATGCTTTGTCATTTAAGTTTCTATAGAAAACATTGTTTCTTGCAGAAACGTGTTATCCATTAATTTATAATAATCTCAACAAATGTCCTTTTCAATTTCATGAAAAAAATGAATCAATTAATTAACAATTACCTACAATCTTTTGAATCTTGATCGTAACACATGCATCATCCACCAGAAAGGTGACATCTAGTGATCCGATGCTTTTAATTTGTTTTTCTCCATGCAGAATAGTTTCCTCTCCATCTACAGTACGTTCCTCTTCGGAGTCATGTGGAGTCCCAGGCTCCGGCTCATCATGCTCCGGCATGTCATGCTGGTCAAAATAATTTCTCTCATCAATGGATATGAGGGGAACCTCAGGAGTCTAAAAAATACTCAGTTGCACCTTGCTATGTCGACATTTGTTTTTCATTGGACCATCACTGCTACCTATAATAGTTGTAGGATCGACAGGTTCCCGAGGCAGGGGGTTTAAAAACTCCTACAAACAGAAAACTTTACTTTATCAGATCATATACAAAAAAAAAAAAAACCCAGATATGAAATTGTTATAGATGATAAACATATGTGAAGATGACACTTACCAAAAAATTAGTTATTGTATTTCGTAGCTCTAAAATTCTTTCCATGTCCTCCTGTGTCAGGGGTCTTTTGCTAAGAAAACCCCGATATTCTATGTTAGCCTTCTTCAAGGCCTTCGTTATAGTTTTCACTGGGTCAGTAGAATACAATATTTCATCCTCATCAATATCCTCAGTGGAAGTCTTCCCACGTTGACCATGCCACAATACATTGATGAATAAAATTAATGAGATGAACTTTAACATTTGAGAAATTTAGTTGTTGTAGTCATAAGTTGTTACTGTATTAAAATTTACCTGGTGAGGCACAGTGGGTGCCTTTCCATGGTCACCCTGGATAGATGTAGCGGGTGATTTTAAGACAGGGTCACCCTGGATAGATGTTGTGTTAAGCCCTAATATTGGATCATTACCCATTAATTGGGGCATATTATATTAGTAATTTTATTTTATTTATGTCGGCTTTAGGCCATTAGTTGTAATTATACCTCCTAGTCTCCTATATATACCAAGGAGACATTTTCATTTTGAATCATCTTGTACTTGAACATTTAAGTGGGGTAAAAGGAGGTTGCCCCCTAGAAGAGGCTTATTATCTGAAATTATCTCTTTTTCAAGGCGTTGAGTACTTTTCCAGAGGTTTTTCTATACTAGATTGATGTTTGGTTCTTAACATATGGTATCAGAGCTCAAGGTCTTGGGGTTTCTCTGCTACATCTGAGACATCATGGAATTTTTGCTATAAATTTTTTTCTACGATGTTTCAGAAGGAATATATTGGAGGATATTTAGTATACGGATCAAGGTACGTTGGGTTCAAAATTAAACTCTTGAGGCCTTATACTTTCAGAGATATAGCCTATACAAGATAGGGTTCTAGAATCATCCTGAAATGAGTCATTGCGTAATTTTCACTATAATTTTTTTTTTGTAACGTTTCAGACCCTGAACTTCGAAGGACATTTATAGAAATTAGTAAGGTATATGTGGTAAAACGTTCAACTTCTGGGTCATCTTAAATTTTTAGATACACCTTGTGTAAGATAGGGTGTCTGACTAGTCCTATTGACTAGTCTCAAGAAGGTGTTCTAGGTAAAACAATCATAACTTCTTGCTAGAGTATCCAAATTGACTAGGACTGGTTTCATTGGATCGTGGATAGTCTGTAGTATTATGGGTGCGAGTTTTAGAATTTGATATCAATTATTTTGTGCGAGGCATGCTATACAAGTGAGATCTTCTGGAAAGGCCAAAAATCAACAAGTTGTGAGGAAGTTACCATAAATTCCACTTGGCACATCCAATTTTGATTAGACTTGTGGCATTGTAGAGAAGAAATATCAGAGAACTACCTAAAATAAAGTTTCATACCCAGAAGGGACGAAACTTGGGAGATAGAATAGAATAAATATTGTCTAGCAGAACCGCCTCAAAATCAAGATTCAAAAGTGATACTTGGCCAACATGCCACCAAAAAAGGGACCTTCTACACCAAATGAGCCTCCAAAAAATCCTAATTGGACTCTTGATGAAGGTGAAGAAATGAGTAGGGAAATAAATGAACTACAAAAGAAGATGGATTCAATGGAAGCTAAGTTGGATACTAAGATGGATTCAATGGAAGCTAAGTTGATGGATTCAATAGAAGCTAAGTTGGATACTAAGATGGATGACTTAAAAGGGGAGATCATGGAAGTATTGAAAATTTTTGTAACAGAGAAGACACTCGAAAGTGAAAATGCATCCCATGAAATTCATGATGAGGACACAAGGAATGTGAATCAAGAATGGAGAAAATCCAACTTTGGTTTGAAGACCAACCACGTTCCTAAGATTGATATGAGGAAGTTTGGTGGCAAGGACCCAATCACATGGATACTTCAGATGGAGCAATTCTTTGATCTCCGTAATGTGCCACATACACAAAAGGTACAAATTGCTTCTTTATATTTAGAACCTAATCAATTTGTTTGGTATTGATGGCTTTGTTCTCGCAAATCACTTGTCACTTGGACAATTTTCATGGAAGAAATGATAGCACACTATGAGGATACAAGGAGCAATACCTTCTTTAGCC
>ML786639.1:877390-919429 GCA_009831015.1 Picea engelmannii | reverse complement strand
TATGAGCTTCCAAGTGTACTTCTCGAATTTCCTCGGCATTCTTCAATCGACAATTTTTTTTTTAAGCTGGTTACTTATATGTAATTAATTCACATGCCTGAAATACTAGGATTAGTACAAGACGGATCCCATCTAGCTTAGATACATCTTCCTGTTATATTAACAAAATAATTTCCAGAAATATAATTTCAAAAATAATTTCTAGAAATATAATTTTATATAAAGACATATGGTACTTACATAAAATCATGTTTTCTTTACATTGAAATATTCCTATTGGCTGTAATATTGTTCAACTAGTTTTTATCTTAAGTTTCTTTTTACGGTCTAATGCCATTTCTCATGTTTTGTTTGCAGGCGTTAGGTGGGAGGGACTTTGGCCCTTAAGGCTCCAGTGTTTCAACTACGACTCTAATACCATTTGTAATGGCTCTAAATTAATTTAAACAACCATTGAATCACAACACAACAATAAAATTTAAATGTTACTTAATCTAGCACATTCACAATCTAATTTTTTCATAGTAATAAAATTTAATAACAAATTTTTATACAAAACAATGCATAATTCTTGGTATGGTAAATACCTGAACCTGATGCTATCAACCTGTGTTTTCCGCCACTTGCTTCCTTCCCGCTCCTGGAAAACACTATCCAAGACCGTCCTCCCTGCCGACTAGGTAGCTCCCTAACCCCAGGATATCAACGGATATCCTGGCCCTCCGTGCCCAAAACCTTAGCAACCCCCCGGTGCACTGTCTCAATTCCACTCCAAATTTCCCTCTGCCAAACCCTAGCTCTCCAAAATTCATCCCCAACTCCCATAGCCTCCTCTCCCCTCCAAATCCTTTCCCCCCTTATCCCTCCTTCACCGACTTCCCTTCATTTACTCCCTACCTAATATCTTATCCCATTTATTTAATGCTTCTTATCCTTTATTTAATGCTTGTTATCCCACTCATATACGTAAGTTTTAATAAATTAAATTATCAATCCTATTAATTCTTTACTCACATAATTAAAGAGTTGATTAATAATTAAATAACCATTGACAATTATGAACAAATAATTAATGATAATTAATTTAGTTAATATTTTATAGGAGACAATTATTGTTTGGCTAACATCTTAGGACAATCAGATTATCAATTTAATTATAATTAATAATCCTTTACATTTATTTAAGTAGGGTCGTTACACATTAAAAAAATGAAATATTGCAGTAATATCAGAAAAAAAATAATGAAATTTTAGAAATTTAGTTGTTGTAGTCATATGTTACTGTATTTAGCATTTACCCACTGAGGCATAGTGGGTGCATTTCCACGGTCACCTTGGACAAATGTATCCTGTGATATCTCACGGTCACCTTGGATAGATGTTGACACAATAAATTAATCAACGAGGGTTATGAAAAATAAATAATGAAAAATGAAATATATGTAGTAAAAAATTGAGATATTGCAGTGATAAATTGTAACAATGATTGATTAAATGTTTAGTTGAATGGTATGTAATATATTTACCCCCATAGACGCACCCCGTCCATCTATTTGATTTAAGTTGTAATCGATCAAAAACTCTTCACCTGAAACTATTGTTTTTGTTTCACATACAAATATACGATTTCCTTCACGTCCCTCAAATATGCAATTTAGTTTCTTAGTTGTTGCCACTAGTCGTGTACTATTTATAAAGCCCACAATGTTTCCAGTAGCTTTTGGCCTTCAATCAATATACATAGTTTCCCTTTTATTTTGACTATTATCTACTAGTTGTATATAATTTGCGACAACTCCGTATCTCCGCATACTTCGTGTATATCGGACCAACATAAACCAGTGATTGTATTTGTATAATTGGCTGACATACTCCATCAATTCAGTTACAGTGCCATAGCTGACCTTTATTCCATCCATGGAAAATAACCCCAATGCATGTAAGGATGAAGGAGCAATGCGATACATCCTTCCACTGATGAAGAAATCTGTGTCCACTTCAGGTAGCTCCTTAGGTGCCCATCATTGCACTAGATGTTTATACCTGAAGGGAAACTCAATGTCACCTATGCTCTCAACATCATAATTACATGAACCTCTGTTGGCAATAAAAATTTGCACGCATTTACGAAATCTTTTCCTTACCTTTTCAGATCTAGTTGATCTAGAACTGATAGATCTAGTACAACACGTCTCACTTTCAACCTCTCTTAGTATATCTTGGTCATCACTCGAAGAAGATAGATCCGATAGATACCTATTTGGTGGTACCTACACTCATTAAAACAAGAAGATAAGTTATCATGCCAATATAATTTTGTGGTACCAACACAGTGGCATATAGTTACATAAGTTGCATTGTTTCATAAAGTTTCATATAGTTTCATATAGTTCCATAAGTTTCATTTAGTTGCATAGTTGCATATAGTTGCAATATAGTTTTATAAAGTTGCATATAGTTTCATAAGTTGCATAAGTTTCAATTTTTCATAAAGTTGCATATAGTTGCATACAATTTTTTCATATAGTGGCATAGTTGCATAAGTTGCATATATTTGCATATAGTTGCGTTGTTGCATAAGTTGCATTGTTGCACAAAGTTGCATGTTGCATAAAGTTGCATAAGTTGTATAAGTTGCATGTTGCATATAGTTGCATATAGTTGCATACGAAATTGTTGCAATATAGTTCCAATATAGTTGCATAAGTTGCATTGTTGCATAAAGTTGCATATAGTTGCATAGTTTCATAGTTGGATAAGTTACATATTTCCATATAGTTGCATAGTTTCATATAGTTTCATAAGTTGCATATAGTTGCATAAGTTGCATTTTTTCATATAGTTGCATATAGTTGCATAGTTTCATAGTTGTATACGAAATTGTTAGTAGTTTTTTATCAACATATATCCCCCGACGCTCAGTGGAGAACTGGTTTTGAGACCCAGCAAAGAGTTCAAGTGTGGATCAATAGTTTGGAAATCCATGATCCTGGAATTTCACATATTTGGAAATTCATCATTTAATAAGTTGCAACTATTAAGTGACGAATTTCCAAATATGGGATAACATACAAAACGATAGTTGACAATGTCTACACATCTATCCTTTGTGCAAGGAGAATGAATAAACTATTTTCACCTCTTCATAGCTTGTCACTTATCATAGGATTTTGGGCAACAACCAAACGACTCACATAGTTTTAAATATGTTCTATGGGCCATGTGGGTGGCATGAAATGGCTATCGTTTTAAATACATGGTCTACACTCTTCAATTTGTTTACAAGATTGAGAGTGCATACAATTCATTCGTTTTTAGCCCCAAGCAAAAGAAAGATAGGGTTGTTGTTCCTCCAAATTTGGATGAATATGTTTCCTGGGGTTTCTTTAATGGGTCCTCTCAAGGGATTCTAGGGCCTATGGAGTAATACCTATTTACATAACAAAACACCATTGGTGGTCCTTTGAGTATGGAGTGACATTGATTATAAAAATGACCAACTAGTGCATTCACAAAGTATTTCTACATAAAATACTTTCCGCTACTCTACTTATCCAAGCACAACCTTAACCATATTTGAGATAACCTAAACCCAAACTACCTCCTTGCTAAATCAGGTTACTCACCACCTAGGAAGTTCATCACTTAATAAAAGGTGCTTCAATCCGACATCATATAAGTTACTTTGTTGCACGTCCAACACTTAGTAATGATGATACAATTGCAATACATGTGGTGGTTGATGGGAGGTTACTTGGTTACTCTAACATAATGTTTTGATTGACAATGCATCACAAAAGGATTTATGGGTATATGACATTCTATATGCATGATTTTGTGATTTCAAGGGTACACTATTCCCAGACAACATCCCAATCTCGAGTCGCATAAAGTTGCATAAAGTTGCATAAAGGGTACAATGTTGCATAAAGGTGCATAAAGTTGCATAAGTTCCATAAAGCTACATAAGTTGCATGTTCCATAGTTGCATATAGTTGCATACAAAATTGTTGCAATATAGTTGCATATAGTTGCAATATAGTTGCATATAGTTGCGATATAGTTGCAATATAGTTGCATAAGTTGCATTGTTGCATAAAGTTGCATATAGTTGCATAGTTGCAAAGTTGGATAAGTTGTATAGGGATGAATGGTGAGCAAGGAGAGGGCCAGGTCAAGGGTTGTAAGGTCAATTGTAGCCTTGGAACCTCAGCTAAGGACATTGGATAAGGTTGGAAGGACTCAACCGGACTTGGACACGAAAACCAGGAGGGTTTTATAAGTGCTCTTGGTATATTTATTTTATGTAAGAATTGGGCCATTGGCCCTGGTATGAGAGCCCATTGTTACAGATATAAGAATAATTGTTTTTTGGCATTAAATTCCTATGCATTTGTCCATCATCAATTTACTAGTTTATTTTCCACTATGCTAAGTTGTTAGGCATTTCAGTGTGTTTATGTTCACAACTCAAATTGTGTAATTTGTGTAAATTGTTGAGAACCTAGAGCATAAATGAGGTGTGTGTGTGCACCAGCCTAGGTGCACTCTGAAATATAATAGAGAAGGAGTTACCCTCCAAGCACTTAGTTGAATATCGTTTTAGGAATATTGAAAGAAGGGAATCACTTCAAGTTGAGTTTTCCTTCATCCATTTTTTTTTCATGGATTATTAGGGTGCTTGCAAGAATTTACATAAGTTTTCTACAAGAATAATCTTTGTAGATGGATAATTTCTTTCCAAAAGAAGATATTAGGATCAAGGTTGTTAAACCCTCCCTAATCCTTGATGTAATCTTGAACTATTAAAGTATCTTGTTGTTGTCATTTCTATTGTTCAAGTTGTTTGTAGCTTCGTTATTTATTACTTGCACAATATTGTTGGTTGTAATTTCTTGGTTGTGATGGTGCATCTTGTTGAAGGGATCTCTTTTATTATTGCATTATCTGGAAAAAAAAATTGGACTAATTATGACACATCATGGTCGAGTGTGTCAATGGAAGAGTGCATCAATGACTGAGTTAGTGGGACATGGACTAATTTCCCCCACCTTTATTTGTATGCACCCTTGATGACACATGGCTCTCAAGGAGCTCGTTTCTCTCCACTTGGGATTCATTCTCTTTTCGATAAGAACTTAGGATAAAATAATTATCCTCACCATATTCTTTGGGAATAATATTATAATATTCCTTTGGTAATAATCCCTCTAGATTATCCCCCTTTCTAGGATCTTAGCCCCTCGATTTATCGTCCCATAGGAGTTTAGTCCCCCATACTCTTTTATTGTGGTCAGTCTACATGCAACGATTTATTATATTAATGATATAAGTGTTTACATATACTTAAATAGGATCACTTGCATTTATCATCTAGGCTCTCTAGCCTAATCATCACATAATCCTCCTATCTTATAATCACCTGGATCACCAGCCTATAAAACATATTTACAATTCAGATGGGGCTCAGTCTTGGGTATTACAAGGAGACTCACTTTCATAAATAATCTCACTCTCCAAAGAGATTCCATAAATATTATAAGGCTCAAATAAAGGGAAAATATTTCTCCTCCCACCACTATTATCATTGTGATGAGATGGTAAACATTGCTAAGAAATGTCCTACCATAAGGGAAGCATACAGGAGGAGAAATAACAAAAGACATTGTACCCATGCAGTTGAAGATGATGAGCCACCCAAGAAGTTATCTAAATAATAGATTGAAGAATATTTTTTGTTTTCTAATCTCTGAAGATCTGTGACAATTGGAGATAATACTTGGCTCATAGATAGTGGTGCCTCTAAGCACATGAAAGGTCAGAAAAACACTCTCTCTAGCCTTATATAGAAGGACTCCCCACAAAAAATTTCACTCGAAGATGATTATCATTACCCAACTAAAGGAATGGGAGAAGCCACCTACAAACTTGATTCAAGAACTTCGATGAAAATGAAGGATGTACTCTATGTATTGGGTTTGAAAAAGAAATTACTTTCTATTTTAGCTCTAGATAAGAAAGGTTTCAGGGTTGCATTCATAGATGATGAATTTCTTATTTGGTCTAAAGGAAAAACTATAGAATATGCAGTTGTTATTGGAATAGAAGAAGGTGGCTTGTACAAGTTAAAGGGCCATTCAGATATAGGCTTAACTCACTCTATTGAAAGTCCCTATGAACTTTGGCATAGAATACTAGCTCACATCAACTACAAATCCTTACCATATGTAACCAAGGCAGTTACAAGTTTATAATAATTAAAATTTGATCATGAAGGTGTATGCAATGGATTTGCACAAGGAAAGAACATAAATAATCCCTTTCCAAAGATAGACAATAAAGCAGAAGAAATCTTGGAACTTGTCCAATCAGATGTATGTGGTCCAATGCCATCAACCTCTCTAAGAGGGTATGTATAATATGTATCATTTATTGATGATTACTCTCACAAAACTTGGGTTTATTTCTTGAAATTAAAATATGAAGTACTTGGAAAGTTCAAGGAATTCAAAGCCTTAGTAGAAAACCTACTCGAAAGGAAAATCAAGAAACTTGGGTCAGACAATGGAGGAGAGTACACTTCAAAATAATTTGGAAAATTTTGTAGAGATGGCAGGATTAAGAGGTAGCTCACCACTCCCTATAATCCTAAAAAAAATGGTGGAGCAGAAAGAAACAATAGAACGATTATGGAAGAAGTAAATACTATGATTCATGATCAAGATCTTCCAATGCACTTATGGGATGAAATAACAACAACAACAATGCATTTCTAGAATAGATTATCCCATAGTGCAATTGGATTCAAAACCCCTGAAAAAATTTTCATTGGAAAGAAGAGAGAATTAAGCCATCTCAAAATATTTGGTTGTCCAATATTTGTACACATTCTAAAAGAAAAGAGAACTAAGTTGGATCCTTCAGGAAAGAAGGAAATATTTGTTGGATACTATGAGGTCTCTAATGCCTTCAAAATATACATACAATGATACCATCATATTGAGATCAACATATATGTAACCTTTGATGAATATGCAACACTCAAGAGATCAAGAAAATTCCATCTTGATGAAGTATATGAATAAGAAATTGTCGCTCCCAGAGTTGTAGAACCCGTAAAAGAAGTTGCAGTTACCCATGATGATAGTTACCCATGATGATGAGATTTGAGAAGATCATGATATGATATAATATCAATAACCTCCCTGTATGACTATCTATCACAAGAGAAATCCATCTTGGACTAGAGATGCATTCAGGATGCAAAAAATTATGGTCCCCGAGAAGGAACCATGAGATGAATAAAGAAGCCTAAACCATTATCCAGCTATATGGCCTTGATTTGTGATCTCATAGAGAAGGAACCTACTTGCTTTGAATAATTCATTCATAAGAAAGAATGGATGGATGTCATGAGAGAATAATACCATTCCATTATGAAGAATGATGTATGGGAAGTAGTTCCCAAACCAAAGAACAAAGATGCGGTATCTTCCAAGTGGATATACAAAATAAAACATGCAGCAGGCGAAAGTATTGAAAAACATAAGGTAATATTTGTGGCTTGTGGATATTCTCAGAAGGAAGGTATTGAATATGAAGAAAAGTTTTCTCCTATATCCATATGCACTTCTATCAGAACCATCATAGCTCTTGCAACCAAAATGAAGTGGAAGTTGCACCAGATGGATGTGAAAACAACTTTCTTAAAAGGTGTTATTGAATAATAAGTGTATATAGAACAACCACAATTGTTTGAATTTGAATATAGAAAGACTCATGTCTTCATGTTGAAGAAAACTCTGTATAGGTTGAAGCATGCTCCTAGAGCTTTGTATGGAAGAATCGGTAGTTTCCTGACAAGCTTGGGATTTACCAAGAGTAAATATGATACTAACCTTTACTTCAAGGTTATGAATGATGATCCAGTTATATTTATACTATATGTGGATGATTTATGCTTGACGGGATTGGAAAATATTATCACAAATTGCAGTAAGAAGTTTGCTATAGAATTTGAGATGAAACACCTAGGCCCAATGCATTATTTCTTAGGTCTTGAAGTTTGGAAGAGACTAGCGAAGATCTTCCTTAACCAAAGGAAGTATGTAGTAAATACTTAAGATATTTGACATGTTGGAATGTAAAGCCATGACCACACCCATGGAAACAAATTTGAAGCTCATGGTTGATATTTCGTTAGTATTGGTTGATGCTACTATATACATACAGATTATTGGTACATTGATGTATCTAAAAAATACCATGCCATATATATGATTTGTTGTGAACACCTTGAGTCAGTATCTAGTGGAGCCCAAATGTGTTCACCTTGTAGCTGCAAATGATGTGAAGAGATATATTAAGAGTACCTTGGATTATGGTCTCTATTATACTGGAGATCATGAGTTCAGTCTGTATTGTTATACTGATTCAGATTGGGCTTAAAGTGATTCAAATAGAAATAACACTTCAAGATGTTATTTTAGTTTGGGGTCAGCCATGACTTCATGGAAAAAAAGGAAGCAATGCAGTATTTCTCTCAGCATGGTAGAAGCAGAGTACATTGCAACATGTTCTGCCAGTTGTGAATCCATATGGCTTCGAAATTTGTTGAAAGGTCTGTTCAATCTGGAGAGGGAAGGCACCATGATTCTATGTGATAACCATAGATTTATAAAGATGACAGAGAACACATTGTTCCATGATAAGTTGAAGAACATAGAGATATGGTACCACTACATTCATGATATGGTGTAGAGGGGAGTTGCAAATCTCTTATATGTTGACATAGATGAGAAGGTTGCAAATGTGTTGACTAAGACTCTATCTCATGTGAAATTTGAGTACTTTTGAGACAAGATCGGTATTGTCCGAAAGGACCTCACTCTAAAGGGGGAGTGATGATGATGATACTATGGTATCCTAACCAAAAAAATGTAGCTCCGTTAGGATTTTATATCTTACGTGTCAGGATGTTGTATTAAAGATTTTTAATTACATGAAAACACTAAATTGTGAAACCAGGGTAAGTGAACCTAGAGCTGCTACACTATATGCGCTGATAAGATTCTAATTCTTATATAAAGGTTATTCTGAGAAGAAAACACAAACTTATTCTTAGAAACTGAACCCTAATGATTATCTTAAAACTAATCATATCTTGTCTAATTCATTAAATGGAAACAGTTCTGAGTTTAAGTAAAGATATTTCTATTCCTAATCTAATGTAATCACCCAAGACTATCTACCATTATCTAAAACATCTAATCATCATCATATCTATCTAAACCATAAAAGAGAGATCATTTAAAAAACCTTTTAATCTAAGCATCAAGCAGATCTAAATCTAACACAGGTGAAACAAATAAATCTCCTATTTTATCCTACAGGTACTGGAAGCTTCCTTTAATCAGACCATAAGCTAGCTATCCTATTAGAACAGAGTAAGTCTAAACTCAAATCATCTTTAAATCATGATCAAACTGGAAACTGGAAAACAGAGCAAATTTAGATTGAGCACTTGGTTCATTCTTCAAATTCTACAAGGATAAATAACTAATTCAACATTCATCGATCTATAAGATAATATCAAACTGAAAATAATCTAATCGAAAAATGGCTAAGCCAGAATTTAACAGAGTAATTTCGAGTTCAAAAACTAACTCACATGCAAATTCTAGAACTAAAAATAAACTAACTCTATTGTGGAAAAGAGACAGCGAATTGAACTTGTTGGTGGGTCCAACCAAGAGGTGAAATCTCCCTAAAATGAAACCAGAGCTACTCAGATTATTCCATGCAAAAATTGTTTCATACTTCACACTCCATAATTCGTAAACAAACTCAAATCATTTTAACAACGAATAACATAACGCATAGCAAATTTGTATTATCAGAAATCATATCACATAGGATATCATAACCAATGTTTCTTGAGAGGGATCCCAGTTTATATAGATCCTCTCCAAATAGTTTTGAACATAGGTGCATTAATCGAAGCGAATCTTAGATATGAAAATGACTCACAGTTAGTTAAAACTAACTTCACAGCTTCATGACATGCAGTGTGAAGAAGCGTGTATCATAAAGCATTATAATAAAACAGTTCTACAATCTTGCCCTGAGTCATCGTATTGAGTTATGACTCAATCAATTATGTGAATCGGACTATCAATCCAATCTGGCCATGTCGCTCAAGTCTTTGGCATCTCCACTAAGTGCGAGCCGGTACCTGGTACTGATAAGTCTGTTTCAAAGGAACAAGTACCTAACTCATGTCACGTTAGTATCAGTATTAGTTTAAAATATCAAAATACATTAAAAATAACTTGAATCATAGGAATACCTTGGATAGCCCCATTTAGTTGTAAAATAATGTCAAATGTGTCATGGTAAGTCCAGAAGGAAATGATATTAGATATGAAAATGGGGGTATATATGACATGATATAGGAAAAAATATAGTCAAAACTAGAGATTAACATTCCCCCAAGCTGAATTCTTTGCCTGTCCTCAGACAACAAAAAGTCAAAAACTAAGATTCATCAGAGTGTTACAGCAGTTGCAACCAACATTTGCAATTTCTCATGTTTCTTCATGTTTCTGATTTCCTTCTTAAGAACTCGATTAATGGTGATGTGCTTCTTCGCAATCTTCTGCAGTCTCCTATTCTTCTGAAAAAGACCTTTATTTTTTCGTTTTAATCATTCAATCTTTGACGAGAAGTGAGCTTGCCTAAGTTTCATAAGTTCATTTTATGTTTTGATGTTCCGATCCAATATGGTATATTCATGTAACTTCTCTTTTAACCTTTGATTCTTGTTTTCTAATCTGACTACCATTGGTCGCAAGGATCTACTAGAAGATATTTCACAGTAAGATTCGAATGTTTTACCATGACCTTGTTGTGTTTGAGGGCTGGACGCATGAGTGAACTCATCTGGTCTTTGAACATGGGTGTCGATTGGACTAGATTCATGAGTAAACTCATCATATACTTGAACAGGGGTGTCAACTAGACTAGGTTTAGTAGTAAACTTGTCATATAATTGAATAGGGTTATCGACTGGACTGAGTTCATGAGTGAACTCCTCAGTCACCTGAACAGGGGTATCAACTGGCATTTGAATTGGCTTGTCCTACTCAATTTCTTTGGGTGCATTATCTTGCCGACTAACTTTACAGACTTTTCAAATCAATTGGGAGAGATTCCATGTCATCTCAGAAGACTCACGAGCCTCCTCATGATCATCCATACTTTTTAGTCTTTCCTGGAATGGGTAACTAGGCACGGAATCATCCATATTTGACAGTGTGCATGTGCATTTGTGTTTGGGATTTCTCCTAGGTTTGTCGATTAACTCCTCAAGTTGTTCCACATCAATAATATTTTTAGCAGTTGGAGGAGAAATCAGAATTTCAACATTTTCCTCTGCAAGGACACTGTGTTCCACTCTTTCATGGTTAGTTTCCACACCATCAGAACCATGGACCTCAAATGAATGTTTTGTACTAGGATTATCATCACTGGCCTCAATTGTGCAGTCTAGTGTATTCTCAGGGTCATCACAGATTTTGGTCAGGGTTTTAACACCCTTTTTCTTAGAGTCCGACTTCTTATGTGGAGGAGCGGACTCAATATTTTTAGCTTTAGATTTGTCAGAAGCTAGGGTTGTTACAACGAAGATATCCCAATATTCCTTTTTGTGGGATAATGCAAACTTAACCAAAATTTTGACAAGACCAAAATGAAACAGACTGCCTCTAAAATCTTTGGCTTTGCGAACTTGTTTGGCCATTTTCTTCAAACTCTTCAATAGAAAATAGGGAATTTTCACCAAATTGTTACCTTTGAAATGCAGTAGGAGTCGAGCATGACATGGAAACATGATCATGTACCGACCTTTGCAAGTGAGGTAGCGTTGAAGTATAGACAGCAACTAAGCCCATTCTGGTTCCAACCACGACCTTGATGTGCCTTCTGACCATTGTAATTTCCGATACTGGGGTTGTAGGAGCTGCGTGCAGAGCTTCTTGTCGACTGGTTGGCCCTTCATCCATTTCTGACCAGTGCTGGGTAATTGAATTGCTTTGGAAATGAACTTTTTTGTAACTTCAAATTCCAACTCGCCCACTTTAGCTAGTCCATCATGAAAGTGCAGAGTGAATTGAAGTGTAATCGTATCATCATACCCATCAAATTTCTTGAAGAACGGCTCCCATCCAGCTTTCTGAAAAATGTGTTTGGTGGATTCACACTTAGGAAGAGCCTCCAGATCTGCATAAGTCTCAGTTTCTTGACGATTCACCACCATAATTCCACTCAGTATAACAGGGAAGGTCCAAAGGTGAGTAGCGGAATTAGATGAGGGCAACAGAGGAATAGAGTATGCTGTGTGAAATAGGTCGTGAGAGGAATTATAGAAGGACATTTGAAATGTCGTTTGGATCAGTAGCATGTGAAGAAATGATGAGGGTCGTACACCTTTTCAAAATATCATTACATATGAATCGTGTCGAATTCAACCAAGATAATGCAGTGCATTTCCATGATATGAAATGTAAAGAAGGATTGGATTGTTAAGTACAGAGTATAGGGATAATGAAATGTTATGGAGTATCGAGTCATTCCTACTTCAAATTATTAATATGTAATTTAATACATTAAACCAACATGAAACTAAGCATACCTGAGTTCGATTACCTACTCCCTGTTATGAGTTTCTTACTGTAGAGATCTTTGAAGTCAAGTCTGAATCTGGAGAGCGCCAAAATTGTAACTAGAATTTGTACAGCTGATAACCACTGTAACTGATGGATTCTGTCTAGCACTGACTGGTACTGGTGAAATGACCAAAAATCTGCAGAGAAACTTGAACCAATAATAACTTGCTAAGAAAAAGACTTCCTGTTTGTAAAAGCAAATTATCTGATGGCTATCCCTGAACCTGTCTTCTGTTCATTTCTGAAAGGAACCAATTAAAATTATGTCTTCAACAGCTTCAAAGATTTAACCCATGGTACAATTCTTATTTGTGTGAATAAATGTTCTGGAGTCGAACACAAAAAGAAATCATTGGATTACCGACCATTAATGAATGTCGTTAACCAATGCAAGATGACCCACCAGTGATGTCAATGGGCCTCAAGGTACCTATAGTACATCCTAATAGGTACAAATAATGTTCTTGGTGTCGAGTCACCTTTAGGATCTATCAACCAAGAGACATTGATGTATTCCCATGGTTGTTAGCAAGGAAATCTACCATTGAGGCATGCAGATCCTAGGGTACTAAGTAGTCTCTAATCTCTACTCCAGATAAGGTGTTGGTGTCAATGGAGTGGGACTTGTTGGAAGGTGGACCTTAATGTATTCCACATCATCCAACGTGAGTGCAGATAGAAATATTACAGAGAATAATTTTTCGAACAATAATCACTTACTTGTGGATTTTATGAGCCCAAGTTAGTATATGCTCATTGCTTTCTCATGTTTTGAGAGTTTGAGAAAATGCTAAAAGAAAACTCTAGGGGGGTTTCTTTCCCATCATAATCTATCAGGCCTGGTAAAGAATAATCCTATCCCTGATAAATGCCCCTTTCATACTTTAATGAGAAATTCAAAGGGAGCAAACAAGCTCAAATTTATTAATTTTAAAACAAGACAGTGCATATTGATAAGAAAATTTCATAAAATAAAATGGTCTTACCTTCTTACCTGTTGTGAAAAAGTGATGAAATTCAATTATGTACTTTCTTTAAAAAGCCTGTAAAACTGAAAACAATATGTCAACATATCCAAAAAAAAAATGTTTTTTTTTTTATATATATTTTTTATTAATTAATTTTTTTTATTTTCTATTGAAATTTTATTATCTACAAAATCTTGAAACAACAAAAAAATGATCAAGGATTAGCAGGAGGAGAAGACTCTTCTCCTACTATCTTTATTTCTAGTTGTTTAGCAATTTCCTGTAGAAAGTCATCTCTTGACAAGGGTTTGTTATACACTCTTAATCAATGTCCATTTACTACAAAGGAATTTTGAGAGTCATCTATGGTCTTGATTCTGATAGATCCATTATCAAAAACAATTTCCACTTCATAAGGTCCCAACCATCTTGTCGTAAGTTTTCCTTTGAAAGTTTTATATTTGGAATCAAAGAGCAATGCCCAATCCCCTCGTTGAAAATTCTTTTTATTAATGTATTTATCATGCCATTTGCTACGTTGATTTTGTACAAGGATAGTTCTTTAAAGAACATCTTGCCTAATTTCTCCCAATTCATTTAGTTGCATAACTCTTTGTTTCTATGCCTCATCCAAATTCAATCCCAACTCTGCTGCTATGCGGAAGGTATGAATCTGAAATTCTATGGGAAGGAGAATTTTCTTGCCAAATACCAATTCATAAGGGGTATGACCAGTGGTATTTCTCCATGTAGTCCGGTATGCCCATAAATCCTCTGGAAGTCTATCCACCCAATCTTTGTGATGTAAATGTATTTTCTTGGTCAGAATAGCTTCCAGAAATTTATTCATGGATTCCACATTCCCATTGGCTTGCAGATAGTATGGGGAAGACTTACAGTGTTTTATCCCATATTTATCTGTGAGTTCCTTCATCAACTTAGAAGTAAATTGGGCACCTTGATGAGTAACAATCTCTTGTGGAACACCGAAGCAGGTAAAGATATCTTCATAAATAAATTCAACCACTGATTTCTTAGTTGCTTGATATAAGGATTTTGCCTCTACCCACTTAGTCACAAAATCTGTACAAACCAAGATGTACTTCTTCTTCCTCGACGTTGGGGAAATCGTTCCTACAAAATCAAGTGCCCATTTATCAAATGGTTCAATCACAACCTGCGGTCATAAGGGCATCTCGTCTGCTATAGTAGGTCTTCCCATCCTATGACAACTATCGCGGGTTCTTACATATTTTGTTGCATCCTTAAACAGTGTCGGCCAATAATATCTTGATTGTAAGACTTTATATGCCATTCTCTTATCAGAGAAATGTCCTCCACATGGCCCATCATGACAGGCCTGAAGGATATCGAGAATCTCATCTTCCCTAACACATCTCCTAATGATCATATCAGGACTTGTATAGAAAATACCACTTCCTACCCACGAGTAATAAGCACTTTGCTGGACAATTCTTTTCTTTTGTGGTGGTGACAAATGAGCTGGCAGTCTCCCTGTAACTAAGTAATTTTTTGTATATGCAAACCAAGGGGTCTTAACAGCTACTGCAAATAGATTTTCATCAGGGAAATTATCATTCACTGGAATGTTATTACTATCTTGAGGAATACAAGAAGGAAAATCTACAACTACATTTTCCTTTCCTGGCCGATCAACTATAGCGATGTTAAATTATTGAAATAGAAAAAGCCATTGTGTGATTCTTCTGGTAGTAACTGGTTTGTTCATAAAAAATATGATAGAAGAATGGTCGGTATGTACAAAAACCTCATATCCAGTGATGTAATGACAAAATTTGTTAATGGCATGAACTACAGCCAAAAATTCCTTCTCTGTTACAGTGTAGTTCAATTCAGGGGGGGTAAGGTTTTTTCTAGTGAAGTAAATTGCATAGTTTTGTTGGTTTTCTTTTGTCCAAGAAGTCCTCCTAAAGTAGTGTCTGAGGCATCAGTTGAAATATGGAAAGGAAGAGACCAATTTGGTCCTCTTAGAATAGGTGCCATGGACAATTTTACTTTCAAATTCTCAAAAGCATTCTCACAATTGTTATCCCAACAAAATTCTACATCTTTTGCTAACAGTTTAAACATGGGTCTGGCTATCTTTGTAAAGTTTTCGATAAGTCAACGATAATATCCAGCATGTCCCAAAAATATTCACTAATCTTTTTGGGTTTTCGGAGAGGAAAGTTTAACTATTAGTTCAATTTTGGCTGGATCAACTTTAATTCCTTCTGCAGACAAATGATGACCCAAAACTATTCCCTTAGTTAATAGCATTTTACATTTTTCATGACTAAGGGATAAATTTGATTCCTGACAGTGAATCAATACTTTCTCAAGATTACTTAAGGCTTCTTCGAAAGTGTTACCATAAATAGTAAAATCGTCCATGTACACTTCCACACAATCATGAATTAAGTTAGCAAAAATCCCAAGGACTACTCTCTGAAATGTAGCAGGAGCATTGCATAGTCCAAAAGGTAGCACCTTATAAGCATAAGTTCCCAAAGGACACGTAAATGTTGTTTTGTCCTGGTCTTTAGGATAAATTTGAATCTGATTGTATCCACTATATCCATTGAGAAAGGAAAAGTATCTTTTTCCAGCCAAGGTATCCAAAACCTGATCTATAAAGGGCAAGGGAAAGTAGTCCTTCAGGGTTTCCTTGTTCAACTCCCTAAAGTCTACACACATTCTCTATTTCCCTGTCATTTTCTTAGGTACCACAACAAGAGGTGAAACCCACTTGCTGTCAGAAATTGGATAAATGAATCTTACATTTAATAATTTATGTAACTCTTCTTTCACAAAATCTTTTAGGATTGGATTCATATGCCTTTGTGGTTGTCTTATTGAGGTGTAGGTTTCTTCTTTTTGTTTTTTCGAGTTTCTCCTAAATCTACCTCTATGATCTCTATTTCTCATGAAAACATACTAGATAAAAGAAAAACTAAGATTGAGTTTCAGAGGAACCTGTGATAACAGATATGTCGGTTCTCACCCTTCATTTCATAGCTCCTCTTTCATCAACCTGCTAACATGCCACACCAAACCAAATGCATTTTAAGCAAATAACCAAAATAATTATCTAACTTACCTTCTAAACAGCTCCCCGACAATGGTGCCAAAAATGTCAGGTTGTTGTATTAAAGATTTTTAATTACCTGAAAACACTAAATTGTCAAACCAGGGTAAGTGAACTTAGAGCTGCTACACTATATGTGTTGGTAAGATTCTAATTCCTATCTAAAGGTTATTCTGAGAAGAAAACACAAACTTACTCTTAGAAACTGAACCCTAATGATTATCTTAAAACTAATCATATCTTGTCTAATTCATTAAATGGAAACAGTTCCGAGTCTAAGTAAAGATATTTGTATTCCTAATCTAATGTAATCACCCAAGACTATCTACCATTATCTGAAACATCTAATCATCATCATATCTATCTAAAGCATAAAATAGAGATCATTTAAAAAACCTTTTAATCTAAGCATCAAGCAATTCTAAATCTAACACAGGTGAAACAAATAAATGTCCTATTTTATCCTATAGGTACTTGAAGCTTCCTTTAATCATACCATAAGATAGCTATCCTATCAGAACAGAGTAAGTCTAAACTCAAATCATATTTAAATCATGATCAAACTGGAAACTGGAAAACAGAGCAAATTTAGATTGAGCACTTGGTTCATTCTTCAAATTCTACAAGGATAAATAACTCATTCAACAATCATCGATCTATAAGATAATATCAAACTGAAAATAATCTAATCGAAAAATGGCTAAGCCAGAATTTAACAGAGTAATTTCGAGTTCAAAAACTAACTCACATGCAGATTCTAGAACTAAAAATAAACTAACTCTACTGTGGAAAAGAGACAAGGAATTGAACCTATTGGTGGGCCCAACCAAGAGGTGAAATCGCCCTAAAATGAAACCAGAGCTATTCATATTATTCCATGAAAAAATTGTTTCATACTTCACACTCCATAATTCGTAAACAAACTCAAATCATTTTAACAACGAATAACATAACGCATAGCAAATTTGTATTATCAGAAATCATATCACATAGCATATCGTAACCAATGTTTCTTGAGAGCGATCCCAGTTTATATAGATCCTCTCCAAATAGTTTTGAACATAGGTGCATTAATCTAAGCGAATCTTAGATCCAAAAATGACTCACAGTCAGTTAAAAATATCTTCACAGCTTCATGATACGCAGTGTCAAGAAGCGTGGATCATAAAGCATTATAGTAAAACAGTTCTACAATCTCGCCATGAGTCATCATATTGAGTTATGACTCAATAAATTATGTGAATCATATTGTCAATCCAATCTGGCCATGTCGCGCAAGTCTTTGGCATCTCCACTAAGTGCGAGTCGATACTTGGTATTGATAAGTCTGTTTCAAAGGAACAAGTACCTAACTCATGTCACATTAGTATCAATATTAGTTTAAAATATCAAAATACATTAAAAATAACTTGAATCATAGGAATACCTTGGATAGCCCCATTTAGTTGTAAAAGGATGTCAAATGTGTCATGGTAAGGCCAGAAGGAAATGATATTAGATATGAAAATGGGGGTATATCTGACATGATATAGGCAAAAATATAGTCAAAACTGGAGACTAATAGGGGACTATTCATCCCTAGGAAAATCTTGAAGGTCCACTAAGGATGGTTTGTTAGAGTACTTGTGCATGTATATTCCAACTTTGGTCAGTACTGGTAGCTCAGTTAGGATTGTATACCCTAGGGAATATTATGATTCCTGGTCATATTCTGAAGGTCCGGTAAGGATTGTCTGTCAGAGTACCATTGATGTTGTTGTTGAAGCACCTATCTCATTATGTTGCCACATGTTTATGATGTTGTTCCAGCTTCATGTTGTTGATGATGTTGTTACAACTTCATGATGTTGATGATGTTGTTCCATATCCATGTTGTTGATATTGTTGTTCTAACTTCATGCTATTGATGTTGAGGTTCCAACTTCATGATGATGATGATGATGATGATGATGTTAGTCTAGTTCCATGTTGTAAATGACGATGATAATGATGAAGAGAAAAACAAAATTCCAATGATTTATAGATGTGTTAGTCAATGTTCTAGATGTTGATGTTGATGTTTCCCTCTCCTTCCTTTAATGATGTTGTATTGATTCATGTCAGTAGAATACCCTTCTCGTTAAGGGGGCATGTTGAAATATTGTAACTTTGAAGAATATTCTAATTATATTTGAGTTATTATTGTATAGATCAAATACAATTTTGTGGATTGATCAATTCAGGTCTTGTATAAGATCAAATCCCCTTTTGTGGATTGGTCAACATGTATTTGTTTGGAGGTATTTGTAAAGTCATCCCCTAGTAATTATACATTGGTTTTATCCACTTCTAGGAGAAGTCGTCTCCACCAAGTGAAGAGACACAACCCTGGAAACACCTCACAATTTGTATTTATATGTGAGGATGGTGTCTCACTTGAACACACTCACTCACTCATCTAGTGAACATATCTTGAAGGAAGTTTTAGTTGAAAGAAGAAGTCTAACAAAGGATAAGAGAGGTGCATTCTTTGTCTTGCTCTGTCTTTGGTGTTTTGGTCTTAGTCTTGGCATTATATTGGAAATCTATTATTGAGGAATAGTTTTTGGGTTTTCTCCCCCATGAGGGTTTCCCAGGAAAAATTGTTGTGTACCTTGTGATCATGTTTCTTTCAATGATCATATTTATACTATTGTTTTGGAAATGCATTCAATGCTCATGAAATTTGGAAATAACCTAATAAGAGAAGTACAAACTTAACAAGAAAGAAACCAAAAAAGTAAACCTGGTGATCGAAAAAGTGGGATATGATAGAGCATTTATGACAGGAACTACAAAAGAAGGAAACATGAGCAAGAAGACTCATTGTGATTTGAATAAAACAAAAGACAAGGAAGAAATCTAAGCACAAGAAGGTATTTTTGGGTGATTAGTGAATATTTAGAGCCACTTTTATACGATTTAGAAGGATGGCACCACCAATGGTCAGAGCTCCCAGTCGAAGTGCAAGAAAAACACACAACACCATGATATCACTATAGGAGCAAGTAGATGCTGAGACAACAAACTCTATTCATATGGAGGGAGTGGTGGATGTAGATTCCATTCCTTCCCAAGTCATCGAGTCGATTATCCCAATGATCATGGAGGAACATGAACAACAAATTTCAGCAATAGAAAAAATGGAGGTTGAACCGAGGGTCGAAGAAAAAAACCTTACCGTATATAAAAACCCTACACAACATCTTCGCCTAGGAGAACCAAAAAAGTTGAATGGGGAATATGATGAGTGAACAAATTCAGATGAAACTAGGGGACAGGCTACAGAAGTGAAAAAATCGGTTGCATAGCTAGTACATCAGATGAAAGAACATGTACAGGTGGAATATGTTACATGCCAACACAATTATGACATAGAAGAAGAAGAGCACGCACACTAGGAAGAAAGGCCATCGAAAATGACATGAAAGACAAAGGGTAAACAGACAATGTAGAGATCACTACACAAATAGAAAGAAGTGACATTGGCATTGTCGTGTATACTCGAAGGAGTCACAATCCTTCCTAGGATACTAGGATGTGTGGAGAAATTGAAGTATCCAAACCACGATGTAATAGACATGGACAAGTTCCCTGATTTTGTGCCACAATTTTATATGGAGAGAAAATGATTCGATCCTTCAGGAGTTCAAATTTTAGAGCCAAAGCAACAGATTGTAGGGTTGTATAACACATGCATAATGAACTTGTTATAAGTACTTCATTTTGTATAGGGTAAAGATGTAAACAACCGCGTCAAACAATTACTAACATTGGTGCATGGGGGTATTCTATGGATGGATAGATCGATATCAATAGATGTATATTTGATTACAGAAATCACAGGTCATCCAACCAGATGGAGAAAAGATAGAACAATATTTAGATGACAAGACAAAGGAGAAATCCCTAGTAGAGGAAATGAAGAAGACATATGGTATTGAGATACAGTCTCGGGGAATCATAATTAACAAAACCAATGAACCTGTGATGAGGTTGGAAACAAATTTGATGGATTGTAAAATACTAAGGAAATGTTGCAAGGAAGAAGGACCAACAAGAGTTATAGTAGCAATCGTGTAGTGCGTGAAGGGGACTTTACTTATTTAGAGCCCATATTTATTGAACTTGTTTTTGGATGACTTCCAAGATGCACAGGATTTGGGAATAGAGTTCCATTATAATAATATTGATATATAATATTATGCATGGATAATAATATTGATATATTTGGTAGGTTGTGGAGAACCTAAATACAATGAATTTTATCCAAGGCCAAGAAAGTGGTCAAGAGTGAAGTACACAACATTATGGAACACCTTAGACAAAAAAGAGAGGAAGGAAAATTCCAGCATATTTTCTATGTTTTATGATGAGATACAAAAAAAGGAAGTTGATACATGGAGGATACCACCAGAAGTGGCGGAAGAGAATCAAAGCATTAATAATTTTAAGGCTTCTAGAAACAACATGTGGATTCAAGAAAAAAAGGATCCCAAGAAGGAGTGGTTGCAATTAAGATATCCTATGACAACAGAAAAGTGCAGTGGGCCATGAAATACTAGCCTGAGGGATGGAAGGTACCAGTAGCTTCCAAGAAGGGATCAAAAGGTAAGAAACAAGAAGAAGTTGTCCTGTCAGAGAAGACAAAAACATAATAGTGAACAGAAGAAAATCAATAGAGCGTGCAGAGGAACCACGAGGGAGCGCAAAAGATATAAAACTAAGGAAAAAACATCCTATTTCAAATCCTTCAATGCAGGAGAAGGACCACGTAGAAGTAAGAAATGTAGGAGCACAAAAGGATATTAATGGAGGAGATAAAAAGGATGCAATTGTTCCTATGAAGGATGAACTATGAGGATGAGACACTTCCCATGAAGAGAATTATGTTGTAGATAAGAGGATAGTGGAAGAAGATGAAGGTGCACAAGGGTGTCCCTGAATTTACAATCACAGAAGATGATGCAGATCTCATCATAGAAAGAGTTCAGGATCGCATAGCAGAGGCATGGGATGATGCAGAGAAGCAAACAAGGGAGACAGTGTAGAAGTTGAGAAAAGTTAAGGATGCACTGGAGCAACTACAACTTACTACAACACACTAGAGGGAACAGGCACAACCACAACCAATGCCTCAAACAAGAACATTTCTGGTGCAGGAGATGGTACAACTCATGGAGTTGGGGAATGAAATTTTTTGTATTACTCAAGACATGTCACAAGTTGATGAGGAAACAACGCATAACTAGTTGAAGGATATTGATCATTTGGACTTGGCACTGTCCAAGGTCCCGATGAAGGTGTTGTATAAACTTCAAGTCAATGTCATGTAGGAGATTCAATTGAGGGCTCATGTGGATGTGGAAAAATTACAATTGGATAAGAAAGGAACTTAGACACTGAAGATAACACTCAGCCAAGTGAAGGTTGACAAGGGGGACACAAAGAAACACATGGATAAGATAGAGCAATGAGTAGATGAAGTATTTAAACTATCCCAGACAACACGCAGGAAGGGAATGTACCCACTTGTAACATACCCAACCACCCATAGGTCGGGATATGCCACCCTCAAGACCACCCTTGAACTTATATCTCTTACCGATACCCTTATAAATTAATAAAGATACATAAAAGAAAAGGATTTAACAACATGCACAACAATAACCAGCAAGCATGCATATTCTAAAGATTCAATTAAACGATAATTAAATACACAACGAAAATACATTCATATACATGTAAATAATACCATAACAGAGAGAACTTATCTGTATAAAATATGACACCAACTGGTTGTAGACCAAGGACGTTCCACCCAACCCTAGACACTACTATTCAAAATCTCAACAACAGTGTCGCCCCCGAGCTAGGGCTATGAATCCACAAGGATGATTCTAGAGTGTTACTTGTCTTTCCAAACCAGTCATCACTCAAGCTCTCATAGGCTTTCCCAACACTCACAAAAATCCAAGTACCCAACTCTCTTCTACCCAACTTGCACCACCCAAGAGAACGGACCTCCACCCTTCTCTGCCACGCAATCCCTCAGGAAATCCTTATCCTTATTTTGGGCTCCAGCACAACTGGTCCAAAATATCAATGCTAGAACTCTCAGGACATGCAGTTGTGAATAATGATAGACACATGCCAACATATCTCAGACATGCAGCCCTCAAGTCATGGATGGATCACACCAGCGACCACTACAACCAACAATACCATGGCTAAACTTCGACAGTTCGGGTCCCTTTCACAAGCCAAGACATGAATGAGGATGGATGAATGAGTGATTGGTAGGGATGAGATGAATGAATGAGTGAGAAAATGAATGAACGCATGAACCGATGCTCAATTGGATGAGTGAATGAATGAACAAACAACAATCAATGAACAATCCATCAGCCAAACCCCCCATCAGACCAGAGGTGGGTTTAAGTAATTCATGGGGAATCAAGAACCTCCTAGCCTTCCCCAAGAATCCCATGTAACCGATCCACCCTGTTAGACCAAAGGGTAATTAAAATAGGAAATAAACATTTATCCCCTCAAGCCCCCTCTCTTGTGGAATCATAGCCCCCTATAACTCTAGTCCTTATCCATTTAGTAGCCAATGATGTATGTATTATTAATAATGATCAAAAATTACATTTTTTAGGCACACTAGCCTCTTAATAATTGTTTGGGCACTCTGTCCTCTCAACAATGTAACAATACATTATTTAAAATGGGGGTTCTAAACCTGGGGTGTTACATCCCCTCCCCCTTATTTTGGCATTGTCCTCAGTGCATATACAAAATAGAGATAAAAATCTCAAAATTTATTCAAAAAGTTGTGGGTACTTTGCCTGCATGGCATCTTCATACTCCCAGGTAGCATCTTCAGGACCGTAGTAGGTCCATTGAACTTTATTGTCTCTATAACTCAATTCCAGAACATTTTGACCTTTTTGTCCAATCCCCGCACTGGCTAAACCTGAAAGTCTCCCTTTGTCTCTACCTGAATTAGATGCCAATCAATAACATGGTTAGGATCATGTACATATTTATTTAGTAAAGAGACATGCAATACATTATGCACATTCATGGAAGCAGGAAATGCAAGGATGTATGCAACTGGTCCTATTCTATCTAATATTTCAAATGGACCACAGAATATGGCTACCAGCTTTGTACAACTACCCAATTTCAAAGAACGTTTCTTGGGATTCACTTTTATAAGAACATGCTCCCCTACTTTAAATTCTCTAGCTGTTCTTTTCTTGTCTGCATAAACTTTCTGTCTATCCTGAGCTGTCTTTAAATTATGCTTGATCTTAACAATCTGGCCTTCCATATCATTGAGAAACTCTGGCCCAAGTACCACTATGTCTGCTGGGTTGTCCCAACTCACTGGAGTATTTCATTTCATACCATGCAAGGCTTCAAATGGGATCATTCTCAAAGAATATTGATACCCTTTATTATATGCAAACTCAACCAAGTGTAAGTAATCTTCCCACTTAAATGGCTTATCCATCACATACATTCTCGGCATGTCTTCAATTATTCGGTCCCCCCTCTCTATTTTCCCATCTATTTAGGGATGATATGATGTGCTAAAGTTTATATTTGTAACAAATCCTTTAAACAATCCCCTCCATAAATTGGAGGTAAACTTTGTATCTTTGTCTGAGACAATTGTCCTAGGTATCCCATGCAACCTAGAAATCTCTCTTCTATAAATTTCTGCAATATTAGCCACTGTATGTGTTGTCTTTACAGGAACAAAATGAACATCCTTTGTTAATTTTTCAACCACCACCATGATGGAATCATGTTGCTTATTTGTTCTGGGTAATCCTATGATGAAATCCATGGTGATCACTTCCCATTTCTTCTCTGGAATGGGTAAAGGTTGTAGAAACCCTACTGGATGCCTATGTTCATCTTTCACCTTCTGACATTCCATACAGTATGTGATTTAATCAGCAACATCCTTTTTCATTCACGACCAAAAGAACCGGCTTCTTATTGCTGTAATCGTTTTCTGGTAACTAGGATGTCCAACATAAGGAACATCATCCATTTCCTTCAATACTAAATTTCTCATTTCTCCAGAACTAGGAACATAAATTCTATTCTTATGCATGAGTACTCCATCTTCCTTTATCTCATACTCCTTTATTTTTTGCGGTACATCTCCTTGTTGTAAGATTTCCTTTACTTGCAGGTAATGCTGATCTGCAACAAGACCATCTAAAATTCTTTTGTTCAATTCTGACTGATGCATATTGACAGCAGTAGCATGCACGAGATGCAGTCTTCTACTAAGTGTATTATAAAATTTATTCTCTTTTCCTTTGATATGATTGATATCAAGGTCATATTCACTTTAAAATTCTAGCCATCTTATTTGCATGGCATTCAAGGTTGGTTTTTCAAAAAGATACTTCATGCCAATGTGGTCTATCCTTAATTCAAATCTCTTCCCCATGAGATAATGCCTCCACATCCTCAAGGCGTGGACAATGGAAATAATCTCCAAGTCATGTGTGCCATAATTCCTCTCATGTTCCTTAAGCTTTCTGGGCTCATAAACAATGACATGTCCATTTTTCATGAGGAATCCCCCAAGTCCTTCCGTACATGCATATGTACATACCACAAAAATTTCATTTCAGTCAACAATCTTTAACATAGGTGCACTAGTAAGTAATTCCTTCAACAGATTAAAATTCTCTTCACACTTAGGTGTCCATTCAAATTTGGTTCCCTTCTTTTTCAAAGAAGTGATGGGATGCAGAATCTTAGAGAACCCTAATATGAACCTTCTGTAGTAACCAACTAATCCCATAAAATATCTAACTTCTAACACATTTCTGGGTGTTGGCCATCCTCTAATGGCTTCAATCTTCTTTGGATCTACTGCTATGCCCTACTCTAAAATAATGTGTCCCAAGTAATGGATCTTTGTTTGATAAAAATAACACTTACTCAGCTTGGAATACAACTGATGTTCTCTCAGTACTTGCAATACCAGTCTTAAGTGATGTTCATGCCCCTCTTCAGACTTAAAATAGATAAGTATGTCATCCAAGAACACTATGACAAAATTATCCAAATAATTTCTGAATATTCCATTCATTAAGCACATAGAGAAAGTTGGTGCATTGGTCAGTCCAAATGACACCACTACAAATTCATAATGCCCATACCTGCTTCTAAAGTTTGTCTTATGAATGCCTTCTTCGTTGATTCTTACCTGATGGTATCCTAACCTCAGGTCAATCTTCGAAAATATATTTTTTCCTTTTAGCTGATCAAAGAGGTCATCAATTTTGGGTAGAGGATACTTTTTCTTTATAGTATACTTATTTAGTTGTTGAAAGTCAATACACAACCTCAAGGTTCCATCCTTATTTTTGACAAAAAGTATTGGTGCTCCCCAAGGTGAAACACTTGGATGTATGTACCCTTTCTTCAACAATTCCTCCAATTGCATTTGTCATTCTTTTAACTCTAGTGTGCTCATTTTGTAAGGTGTTTTTGATGTTGGGGAAGATCCTGGCACTGAATCAATTGAGAAATCTATCTCCCTTCTTGGTGGCAAACCTGGTATTTCTTGGAATACACTTTCAAATTCTAGTAGTACCGAGAAATCTTCAAGGCTTGGCCCCTTTGTATTTTATGGCTCTTCCACATGAGCTGCATACAATTGACATCCTTTTCTAAAACATATCTTCAATTGTAAGGATGAAATATCCCTTATAGATATGGGCCTTGGAAATCTTTTCATAGTGATCTGTTTTCCATCTCCATCAAGACATGTAAATGTATTGCTATGAAAATCCAGGATAGCATGATGCTTTTCCAACCAATCCATTCCAATTAGAATGTCATAAGACCCCAATGGTATGATATTTAGGTCATCATTTGTATTCACACCATTAAGACTTATGGAACATCCTCTGACCATATCATGGATTCTCCTTTTGGTTCCAGTGGGTAGTTGAACCAAACTTTATTTTCCAAGCTTAATTTTCTCCAAATGTAACCTATCCACTATTTTAGGATCAATGTAGCAATGACTTGCTCTTGAATCAATCAAAATATCAACAGGTTGATTTAATATATTACCTTCCACCTCAATCATATTGGATTGGTACTCTTCTTGTCGATCATCTAAATCTGCATAGATCCTTTCCATATCTTTGATTGTTGTAGCCTCTTAGACGTTCTGCACAGTCTTCACTCTGTCCTTTCTGTGTGGGACATACTTGTATAGGTGATCTTCTTTGCATCTGCAACATTGGACAGGTGGTCTTCCTCTTTTTCCGAAGGAGTCTTATTTATTGTATTAACCCTTAGCATACTGATCTTGATGATTTCTATTAGGCTCATTCCTATTGAAGGGAGGTTTGAGTCATTTCCTCCTCTGATCGGACTTCTCCTTCTTCTTATCCTTCCAATATTTATGTAGGGATTCTCTTCCCTGTCCTTGATCATACAAGTATTTATCCTTCCTGATGGCTTCATTCAAGGTCTTGGGCTCATCGTACCTAATATTTTCTTTATATTTGTATCTTTACCTTTTCATCGTTTATAAACCCAACATATTTTAACAATCCCAAGAATTTATTCTCATATTCTTCCATAGTCATGCTTCCCAACCTGAGTTCAAAGAACTCCTACATTTTATTGACATAGAAATGCTCTGAGAGGTACTCCTTATGGAATTACTTATTGAACTTCTTCCAAGTGATCCTACTCTCATTAATATGTTCAACTTGCTTCAATTGATCCCACTACATTGCATCTTTCCCCTTGCATCCATTGGATTCTGTCTTTGCATTACCAACTCTGGTATTCTAGCCTTCGGCCTCTTTATCATGGTTGGAAGCTCCCTCGCCTTCTTCCATTTCTTCAATACGCATTTTGAGCTAACTTGTTCAAATCCCTTAATTCTGCAAATTTGTGCAAATGACCATTTTGTTATAATTATGCATATGATAAACAAAATTTTCCAAACCATGTTACAGGTCCTTTTTTCTTCTCAATTCATGAGGAACATAAATGTATCCATTTTCATCATATAACACTTCCATGTTATCCTTTAGTTGATACCAAATTCAATTCTTCATAGGCGCTTCTTTCAAACCACCTTCCCAAGTGACCATGAATAGAAACCTTGGCTAAATCCTTCCTTAGCACTTTTCTATCTTGAAGACAACCAATTCAACCATTAGCCCTCCTTCCCTCATCTCTCAAATGCATGTGACCATGGTCATAACCCAACACTTCATTGAAAAAGTTCTTATCCAGAGCTTCAGGACTTCATAACCTTCAACCAGGACCAGATCAATGGTATGCATCCTCTTTCATGATCAATGATCGAGATCCACTTCGTACTTCGGCCTTCGGAAGTCTCAAGTTTCACCGCTTGCTTCCTCCTGGAATGATTTTACCCAGAGTTCACAATCTGTCGATGCATGTCCTCCCATAGATCCATAGCTATGAATTGCTTCAGATCTTCAGGAGTTTTTGACCCAATGCCAATTGTCACATCATTTTCCTTTGGAGTACCCAGTCTCTAGTTTGCATGATTTGTCACCACATGGTTAAATACTAGAAGTGGACATGTGGCCTAATCAGGCGGGTGACACATGTCATGTTCTAACTAACATTTCAATCCTCCACATGTTCAAAACTCACTTACATATGGAAAACATCCCATGTGTCCATGTCATCCCAGGTGATGTCTGCAAGCCACGTCACTTTGAAATTTCGGGCTTCGAAATATTTTACGCTTGCACTCCCCAAGTCTCCCGAACTCCAAATTTCTGAAGTGCATAACCTTCCTGGGTCCACATCACCTCCAGTTGACATCATCGTGCTCTGCCACTTCAGCTCTTCGGGCTTTGGGACTTCAGGCTTTGGGAGTTTCCACACTGGAAAACTTCCAATTCTCCCAAACTCTGAATTTCTGAATAGGCCAAACTGTCGACATGTATTAACCCCAGACTTCGAGACTTCAGGAGATACTACTGCAAGGATCAATGACTCTTGCTGATTTGAAATCAACGGTCCTCAATTACTTTGGGACTTTGGGTAAATCTTTCCCTAGTTCTTCTCTTTGTAAAAACTTCTGGAGGACTAAGTCTCAGAAGTGAGAGATTTGGTGTTGCATGTCCTTGTTAATTGATTGTCCAGATGAACTCTAGGCTTCGGGCCTTTGGGAGTTCTGGATTTTCGCATTCATCTTTCTGCCGAAGTGGTTATCCACAGAGTGCATGATCTCCTTCCATGCATCCACCTCGATCAACGATCTGGATCTACTTCGGCTCTTTAGAGTTTCGATGTTAGATAACTAACATGTCACATCACTTAATGACTTTCAATTTGTGGGGGAGCGCATTGACTATTTGGAGTAACCCGATTTTTTCCCTGCAATTATTTCGATGCTGACACATAACCCCTCAGTGAAACCATGGTTTGGATTGCGAGACCTCCTTGGGGAATTAACTCCCATGCAACTTGGTTCCCTGCAATGCCTCCTAACCATTGATATCTCTCCCTAATGGGGCCTGATAGTTGTGACTTAACCTTTTATTCGCTTTCATTAGATGACCCTTGTTCACCTGCCCTTCGATCCAATGATCCCGGATCTCTCTTGATCCCACAGTGGTGATCTCTCCCCAATTCAAAGGGGGTGGTCATGATCCTTCGAACCCTTACAAAGCACTCAATATTTCACAGGATTTCCTAGCACTCACAACAATCCAAGTACCGAACTCTCTTCTACCCAACTTGCACCACCCAAGAGAACAGACCTCCACCCTTCTCTACCACGTAGTCCCTCAGGAAGTTCTTATCCTTATTTTGGGATCCAACACAACTGGTCCATAATATCAATGATGGAACTCTTAGGACTTGCAGCTATGAACAATGTTGGACATAGGCCAATGCATCTCAGACATGCAGGCCTCAAGTCACGACTGGATCACACAAGCGACCACTACAACCAAAAATACCATGGCTAGTATTCGATAGTTTGGTTCCCTTTCCCAAGCCAAGACACGAGTGAGGATGGATGAATGAGTGATATGTAGGGACAATATGAATGAGCGAGTGATAAAATGAATGAACGCATGAACTAGTGGTCAAGTGGATGAGTGAATGAACAAACGAACAACAATCAGTGAACAAGCCATCAACCGAACCCCCCATCAGACCATAGGTAGGTTTAAGTAATTCATGGGGAATAAAGAACCTCTTGGCCTTCCCCAAGAATCCCACATAACTGATCCACCCCCTTAGACCAGAGGTTAATTAAAATAGGAAATAAACATTTATCCCCTCAAGCCCCCTCTGTTGTGAAAACATAGCCCCCTATAACTCTATTCCTTATCTGTTTAGAAGCCAACAATGTATGTATTATTAATGATGATCAAACATTACATTTCTTAGGCACATTGGCCTCTTAATAATTTTTTGGGCACTCTTGCCTCTCAACAATGTAACAATACATTATTTAAAATGGGGGTTCACAACCCGGGGTGTTACACCACTGAGGGTAATATTGAGAAGATATCACAGAATATGGAGGATTATAAGAGCCACATCATAGATTTGATGGCACTCCTACAACCAAGCATGCCACTAGAAGTTAATACAAAGAGGAAGCATAAGGTTACATGACATAAGGAGAGTATTGCGTAGATAATTTAGGAAATCATAGAGTTATATGATAGAAGCGTGGATTATGGACGAGCCTACAGAAGGATGAAAAATTGAAAGAATAAGACAACAAAGAGGAAGGATTAAACACTACAATGAATAACTTGAAGAAAAAATATAAGACGATGACAATCCATGATAAGTTGTGAAGTTCCCAGGAATTAAAGAACCCATAGGAAGAATTGAATACCATTCAAGCAAAGAATCATTTGAAGCAATATCAATTGGAATCACTACAAGAGAGAGCAGAGAAAATGTTAACAAATATTGATGCATCCAAGGGGAATATTGAAAACATTATCTTGGAGACTGAAGATTTGATAAAGGAGAATATCATTGTGAAGAATGTGGAGTTTGTGGAAAAGAAGAGCGCGTAGATAAAAACTCAAGCTGAAGATATTTCAAGAAAGTTCCACGAGCTGAAAAATAAATTGAAGGATGAAAACACTACCTGAGTGGCTCAGGATGAGCCAAAGGTGAGTGTTGGGGGCCTGTTGGTGTAGGACATTTTCGATAAATGTGAAACAATTATTGAAGCAGTTGAAAAAGGGACTAGAAAAGGAGTGTGTGCCATAGAATAAGGAAAAACAATGTGAGGAAGTAGGAAATTCAAAGGAAAAGAAGGAGGGAGTGGATCAACAACGTGCACATGAAGTTAGAATGTGGACAAACCTAAACCACTTAGGGTTATGGTTTTGGTCATGTCTGTAATAGGTTTTAAAACATTTTTTTAGTATAAATATTTATTGTAAAATATGATTTGATGATTTTATGTCATGAGAGAAAGAGTTATTTCTTGAGCTATCCAGTTGTGGAACTTGTTTTGGAGATGAATCAGTTTTTGAGAGTTATGGATTGTAAATGAGGATCACGTTAAAATATTTGGACCTTGGTCTGATAGTGGTCAGCCTCACACATACATGTGCATCTCATATGCACTTTTGATGTAATGCGCACAACACAATATTTTGATGAAGATGAATAAAGAAGAAAATAACGCCAGATCTTTGTGGGCGTAGCTAAGGGGGGTGAACCATGGTAAAACTCGTGTCTTTCTATGGAATGGTTGTATATTTCTTGTAGTTACTTTATTTATGTTGAATGAATGAATCTGGTAGAAGTAAAATGCAACACACACTAGAATAGTTTTGATATTTACTACAAAATGAATGAATATGATATTAGAATGGTAGATATGATGTATGTTGAAGTCGAAAATATGTATGACATCCCCATGACAAAAGTCCCTTCCATAGTTTCAAACATATGAGTCTTGTAGTCACCCATAACTCATCTTAGGTGAGACTTCATTATGTGCTCTGTGTGTAGTGTTTCCTTGTGGTCTCGAGAAGGGCTGATAGTTTGCAAGGTTTTGTTGGAAACCTCAAGTAGAACCCAGGTCAACCCAAACATTCCAACACATGGTATTCATATCTCTATAATTTCCTTCATTATGGAACATGTCCTAAAAATGTAAATCCTAAGGAAAGAAGAGCTCTTAGATTGAAATATGCCCAATATCATCTCATTAACTTTGTTTTATTTTCTAAGATGTCATCTTCAAAGCTATGGATGCTCGATGGTAGTAGAGAAAGGTGTGTGGCATAGGGGTGACCCCTTTAGGGTTATGGACATTAATTGGAAGTGGAGAAACACCAGAATAGTTTCATATTACCCAATAGAAAATGGATACAAACAAACCAAAGATATGAACCTTCGAGCCTTCACTATGCACCCACTATCCAATCTAAGCCATCGATAAATATTAGTTTACCATAGGTTAACAAGGGAAGTGGTATTTTGTGAGCTATTTTAGGTGCCACGTAAGATTCCACATGTTATCCATACTAACTCTACATCACCATCCATACACTCTCCATATCAGAAGTCATTCCAGGTCATACACCATGTATCATTTCCACATCATCATCCCTACCTAGATATGTTAGCACCACATCATTCGTTGAGTTACGTTGCCATCGTTCATCGGGGTTGTACAATGTTTGATGTGTTTAAAATTCATCCACACTTATCAGTCTACACCAACAGACTTGTTGGTCATTGGCTGGATCAACTAAGTTGTTTCATTTGGAGTTCCCTCACCTACACCTGATGACCAATTAGTTTTATACTTAAGAAATTACTAACCATCTGATCAAAATGGATGTACTAAATCTAATCTTTCGATTCTATTTATTTATGGATCGTTCCCTCCTGACACTCGGAATGTGACTATGTTGTCCCTTGACCAAATTTTGGGAGATCCTTGGTCAAGTTTGACCTATTTTGGGACTTCAACATCTTGTCGAAGACGTAGCGCAAGACGAAGTAGAGATCGCGGGATATCGACCCCTTTTTGGGTCCTTTTTGGGATTTGGTATTATGTAATGGGTACGGGATGTCGGCCCATGGGTTTACCCATGTTTAGGACTATTTTGTAAAGTATAAATAAGTAGTTAGGTGACATAATTAAGAGGCCAATAAGCTAAGTGTAAAGTGCAAGTATGGTTTGTAGATGCTCTATGCATATTGTGAGAAACTTGCAAAGCTAAGTGCAAGTGGTTGTAACATACTGTGAAAGGCTTTGTGATAGACCTAGCTCGGGGAAGGAGGATCTAGTGAGGTGCACACAGATCTCCTATCCTATGAAGAGTAAGTTTTTTGTGGCTCTGTGCATGTAGATGAATAATTGAAGCTAATAAAGAAGAAGAGTTGGTGGACGTAGCCCCAGGGTGGGGGTGAACCACATAAATATTGTGTTATTCTTCTCTGTGCAATGGTCTGATGTGTTTATGTATTTATTTTCTAAATGCTTTGATATAGATAGATAGATTTGTTTATGCTTTATGCTTATGATAACTCTGGATGCTAGATCTGACATAGGTGAATGTGCTTAGTGCTTGAATCTTCTAGATCTGATCCATTTACTTATGCTAAGTGCTTAAATACATTAGATCAGAGTGAATGCTGTGATGCTTTGTTTTATTTGTGAAGTAAATATTGGTTAAATAATGATGAAATGACGGTGTTGTGTGCTCTATCAAGTATTATAATCACAGATATGTGTCCCGACTAAGGTTGCAGACATCTGAGTCTTGCAACCACCCCTTCCTCTACCTCGGGTGAGATTTCATATACTTTGCAAGTGTTTCCGAAAGGGCCGGTAGTTAGGGTTTTGTTGGTGCACTATTGTAGTGTTGAACCCTGGGTCTACCCCTGTGCCAACAAATGGTTTCGTTGTCAAGACTTGAAACTGTGATTGCTGGGAACTGAGGAAGAAGATGCTTTGCACAAAGATATGAAATGAAACCATGAAAGCTCTGTTTCCCTAGTGCGCAACATTCTACTAGAATTGTGAAGCTCTGTGCCGAGAAAAGAGGTAGGATCTGAAGAAAAGAGGTAAGATCTGAAAGATCCGTGCTCATATAAAGGTAATGTAACAACCCTAGTTAAATAGTTGCTTAAGGTTTATTAAGTTTAATTAATTAAATAATTAATTGTCCTAATGTATATTAGTTAAATAATGATTACTTATTAATAATATTAATTAATTAATTATTGTTTAATGTATATTAATTAATTCATTAATTAACTCATTTAATGTTTGGGTAATGATTTAAAGTTTAATAAATTTTAATTTATTTAATAGAAAACTTATCATATTGAGGGATGGTTGGCATTGAATGGAAGGATAAGGTGGTTGGCATTGAATGGAGAGGTGGTGAATGGATGGGGGGATATGAGGGGGCAAAGACATTGGAGAGGGGAACTTTTGATTGGAGGGGCAGGGAGAATTTTCGAGGGAGGGGGATATTGTATTGGAGCATTTTTCCAGGGGAGGGATTGAAAAACTGCATTTTCTGGTTTTAGGCTGGAGGAGTTTGTTGGACTGTTAGAGAGGAGCATCGGGTGTTGGGAGTTTTGGGCTCGGGGGCCAGGAATCCTCACAAAATCCTGGAGCTAGGGAGTCAGATAGGCTATATTCCTAACTGGCAGGGAGGAAAGATTCGGTTTTGGGCAAATTTTGCGCAGAGTAGCAAGGACAGACGAAGTTGGGGAAACAAAATCACTATGAGGTATTTATGTCATTATCGATATGATGGTTCACTATTTTACTAAGATATGTATGTTTAATTATATATATATGATTTGTATATCAGGTTGCTCAATTATAATTTGTTGAACCATGAACTGTTAGTTTGTTAGTTGTTGAATATAAAACTGTAAAGAAATTATGTTATAAATTTTATGCTTAAATGTATTAAGTTTTAGGTTTTGTTAGCAGGACCCTTACACATGGTATCAGAGCCTAGTTTCAAAACTCAAAACCTGGGCTTGATCACCCACATAACTATGCAATCTTCTCTGAAATCCCTAACCTACCACCTAGAAACCCTTTATTTTATAGACCTTAAAACCTATGAAGAACCACCCATAGGAACCCATGAATAGGGAGAGTCTATATATATATATAACGGGGGGTGGAGATTCCTGCAAATTGTCTCACCCTTTGTTTAGGCTACCTATAAACTGTATGCTTACCTGCACGAGTCATAAAGAATAAAATAAGTGAATGTTAGTCTTAGAAAATAGAAGTGTACAAAATTTGCAAAGATATAAATATAGTAAAAGTAGTGATCTGAATAATGTATATAATATAAAAAAAAGTTATATAGAATAATAAGTAAACAAAATAACAAAAAAAAAAATAGTGTTTAAAATAGCAATAGGAAAAATAAAGTATAACAATAATAAAGAGGAAAAGAGGGAATTAAATGAGGTTATAAAGGATGGGGGTCGATCCCATGACTTCTTGGACCAACCCAAATCTTGGCAGAGTCCCTATTACCAATGCGCCCTTAGAAAGATATGGAGATAAGATGATAGAAGGGTTGTTACACCCAAAGAACCCAAGTCTGAGGTTCATAAAAGTAAACAATAAATATACAAGCCCGCGACCAAGCGCCAAGCACCTAATTGCATGCCAAATTTCCAAGTCACATGACAATGCAACTTATAGACAACACATCATAAGTTGGCATCAAAGTCCAAAGCCAAACATTTAGGAAGGATCCCTCAAGGGGCAGACCTAAGTTCTCAACATGTTTGGCCAAGCAACCAGGTCAAACAATAAGGAAGGATTGGTAAATAGTAAACAGATGACCTGTTGAACATGCATGCCGATCAAAATGCAGCAACTAGTACACCTTTGCTTGATCTCAAACATTCTAGCAAAAAATAATGAAAAAAAAACCCCTAAATTTCAACTGTTTTCAATCCTCTACAATCCCATGCTTTGTAAAATATATTTCACGACAACAAGCCAAAACAAACATCTTCCCTTTTAGAGTTCAAAGAAGTTGAGATTGACTTCGGTTTCACATGCATACCTGAAAAAAAAAATTAAGGACGTCATGTAATCGAGCCTTACAAACAAACCAGAAGCCACAAAACAACGATTCCATGAAGAAAAGAAAACAAAAAGGTAAAAATAGAAAAATAAGAGCGAATGAACTATCAACATTGTTATTTAGACAGGGAGAATTGTTTCATGGATTTTCGTCATCCTCGTAAACCACTTGAAAAAAATAATTATTGGGCATTATAAGCCCAATATCCAAGTCCATGAGCCAACCACCCGATAGCTAGTTATACCAAGTCACATTCCAAATCATACAACACTAATTTAGCTCCCAAGATCGAGCACCAGGTCACAAAGGAGGAACCCACGAGGGCAGAAGAGTGCATTACGCATCAGATCAACACAAAGCCACAAAGAAGAGAAGCCCATAAGGGGAGCAAAGAGTACTCAGCTCCACCCTACCCTTGAAACAACACAAATCCATCGAGGTGGAGAAACACCATACAACACACAACCACATGCTATTCCAGTGAACCAACTGATCTATCCCAGCGGTTTCCATAAAAACAACAAAACACCCAAGAGTCGAGCCAAGGACAACAATAGAGCACCAACACCAACCCACGCAACCTGCAACCACAACACACAGTCAACACATAAGTCACCAAAAACCAAACAAAAGCACCAAGCGTATGCAAATATAGTGGCAGAGGGGCATGCAGGTGTTGAATGGGAAAACCCTTACCAACAATTCCTCTCCTTTTCATTAAGCCTAGTCTATCGAGAGGGAGAGTGCAGAGAGGGGAGGCGGTCGAATGATAGGCGAAGCAAGGGTTGGGTGCATAGAGTTAGGGTCAAGATAGAGAGCCCAAGAGGTGTGTAGGGTTTTAGGCAGTGAATCGATGGTGGGGGGCGAACGTGGGCCTCATGCGAGGACCCACGATGCCCGTTTCGAACTTATTTTTATTTTTATTTTTATTTAATATTTTTAATTTATTTTATTTTTAATTTATTGTAATTTTTATTTTATTATTATTTTTATTGTTTAAATTATATTAGATTTGAATATAAATTGTTTTAAATTAGTTAAATTTGAATAGATTAAATTTTTTTTATTATAAATATTTAATTATGTATATATATTTAAATTATATATTTTAAATTAATTTAAATTATAGATTTAAATTTAGGTTTAAACTTATGTTTAAAATATATTTTAAATTATATTTAAATTTAAGTTTAAACATATATAAGTTCAATAGTTTAAACATAGATTTAAATTTAGGTTTAAACATATATAGGATTAAAGCTAATGTGATTAATTCATTAGTTCTTAATAATTAATCAACATTAGGTTGAAAATCACATTAATTAATTTTAAACGAAAAGTTTAAGGACTTAGACGAAGATAAGCGGGAGGGGGTTTCATGCATGCTAGGAAAGTAAGCTAGAGGAATTGACAAGTGTGGTGCGATGCTAGCATAGTTACCAGGAGAGGGAGTCGGTAGTTTTCTTAGGCAGTGACATCAAAATTAGACACTTTAACCCTAACCTAGCCACCTCCCCTAAAGAGAGTAACGTCTGTTTACAGACAAGTAAAAAAAACTTACGCCTAACCCTATTTTCTAGTTTAAGTTGCACAAATGTGAAATGTCCTTGAACTCACCTGACCACTTTGGTTGATGCATATTAAATTATACACGATGGTTAGGACTCGAGGAAATTGAGGCAGAGGGGAACTGTCGCAGGGACCGCCAATGCCACCACCCCATCGCCTAAACTAGCTCTCATATTGCGCTCTTTGGAGGCCATAAATGAGACTTTAAATAGGCGTCAACCACCAGGGATTGAAGTGGAGCCCCCACCATATGGAACGTGTAATCCAGAAGTATCGATGGATTCAGGGGGAGGACCTCCACCCAAAGACATCACTAGAGAACTACAGAAGATCAAACTTCTAGAGTTTGTTGGGGGTCATGCTAGTGAACATGCTGAGGCATGGTTGGAAGGCACGACAAGGTGTTTTTCCTTAAGAGACTATGCGTCCACTTCAAAGGAAAAGATAGCAATTTTTTAGTTGAGAGACAATGCCTTGAACTGTCGGGGCAACCTGGAAAGCCAACTACATCTTACCCCGGACACCGTATCTTGGGAACTTTTCAAGGAGAGGTTTTGAAGGAAATATCTACTAGTTTTCTATGACTAACAACAGGTGGGAGAATTTCATTCTCTAGTATAGGGAAACAGGACCGTAGAAGAATATGATATCAGGTTTATGGAATTGGTCAAATATGTTTCATACATGGATAATTACCAACAACAATTAGAACTCTTTGTCTATGGGTTAAACCCTAAGATAAGGGCTATGGTGCGGATGTGGAAACTGGCTTCAGTAGCAGAAGCAGTGGAAAATGCACATTATAGGTATGAGACTGACCTTTCCGCATCATCCTGGATTCATGGGGAAGGCCCCTAGGACATTTCCCAGGGGAGGGGGCTCAAGGCCACCAACATATGGTAATAGAGTCGCACCAAGGATAGTTGTTACCGAACTAATCGGTAGGTGCAGACACTAATAGATCTCCCTAGATCCACCCAGATCTAGAACAAAATAGGATAGGACATGACTCTTCCCCTAAGTTGTGATCATTGAATCTTCTAATAAGGAGGAATAAGTGACATACTTTTGTATCGCTTCCTTAGGTCTCTATTGCTCCCACTTTGCTCCAGTGCTCTCGTGAGGTCAAGACGAAGACAACACAAACCAACCAAAGTGAAGATAGAAAAATGTATTCAACGTTAAATTATGCATATGATCAAGGAATTACACAATAAAGTAAGAGCGACTTTATGGGAAAGGGACATGTCGCTGTATCATATTAATGGAAAGTAGAAGATACAACCTGATCTCCTTGATGTCGCAAGCTTCCTTTCAGTGACCCTTGTTTCCAACACGCATACTTGCTCTATACTTGCATGAAGAAGATCCAATTCCTCTTGATAGACCAACTAGAGCCTTCAAGCCTCTGTCTAAGCAGGGTTCTTCACACAATTCCTTCACCAATTCTTCAATTAATCTTGCTTAACCTTTTCCATGAGAATCCTTTCAATATATAGGAGAAGGAGAGATGGTTACATGGATGAGGATGATCCCATCAAATCTAAGAAGTCAGTAAAATGAAAACCATACGGATGCCAACTCATTTTCTATAAGATTCCCTTCTAGAACCCTCGAGACCTCTTCTCTTTTCCATGTTTGAAAACAAGTTTGCACCCTATGTATGGAGCAAACTATGAGAAGTTCGCACCCTAATTGAAGGTGGCCTGCGAGAATGAGGGATTCTCACACCCTAGGCCATATGTATCCTGCAAACTTACGTTGAAAGTATGTTTTTGGAAGGAGACAAGATCCACTTTTCTCAGGAAAAAAATCCTTATTGGGAGCCTGAATACACCATTGTTAATACATCACCAAGATGACCAAAATCATGTGTAATAGAATTCCCCCCAAAGTATGAGGCTGAAATTAGTGACAGCCAAAATACTTTGCAAACTGCGCGTGTGTGTCGAAAACCAGGAGTTCACCTAATCGGAAACTTGCAAACAACCAAGCATCTACAGAATATAATACCAGTTCTGAGGTAGGCATTCCCATATTCATATCACAGACGAATGACATCATGAACATAGGTCATGGCCACCAATCATACACCATGGATCCATGCCATCAAAATATCGCATAGCCACCAAAAATACATTGTGGATCTATGCAAGAAGATTCAAATTAAGACGACATAGCCATGCGACATACAAAGTGGATCTATGTGTCAGCAAATTATACATATTCCATCGCAGCCTGGATCAAAGAGATGAGACCCAGGGTTTTCAATCCCATCACCTGAAAGTACGAATCTAACCATGTGATTACATGTGCTGAAGTCAAACATGGTAGAAACCACTTGATTACTGGTCATTGATGAAAACGTTAACAAGTGTGAGGGAAATCACCATTAATGTCAATGACTCCCAAGGTACACTAGTACAATTCATCGAATATGAATAAATGAGTTGAGGTCAAACATTCGACGAAATCTCTTGATCATGGGTCAACAATGAAAACCCACTGTCGAAAGCGAGGAAACCTGCCATTGAGGAATTCTTACCCTTTCCCTTTCTGGATTTGTTTTTACCAGTGGTGGTAGATTGGACAGCATTTACGTCACATGTCTTGCTGATGGGAGGGGTAGGAGACAGATAATTTTGAACATTAGAGGAAGCGGGTTTGGGGTTGTTGCTAGAGGTTTGGATGGAATGCGGTTGGGCATGGAAAGTGCCAATCACACCGTTAGCTACATGAGAAGTAGTAGGAGTAGTTGAAGTGGCAGAAGTAGAAGGATGAGGCGCATCAGGGAGTAAGTCGTAAAGAGTCCTCGTTTGTGAGTAAACAAGGTCAAGGTATTGAGCATGACTAATGGCCCGTTCTTCCGTGACAACTCCACCCATGGAGATGTCATGACCAATGTCATTCACGAATGATTTCGTGAACCACTCTGGAAGCAACTGATTGGGAAGTTCGAGTTTTATGAGACATCATCTTCGTTGCCACTCATGAATGTTATCATAGATATGAGTGGCTTTGTTTTGTTTGAAAGAACTAAAAATATTCGTCCCTCTTTCATAACAGATCGATAACTGGTAGTGGGTGAGGAAAGCCATAGCTAGAGTGTTGAAGTCAATGAAGAAACCTAGTGGTAATTCTATATACCACTTCGTGGCAGAACCCATGAGAGTTCGTTGAAAAAGGCATAAACGAATAGAGTCATCCATCAAGGAGTTGGATGAGCACCAAAGGTGAAAAGTCATGATGTGATTGTTTGGGTCCTCTCCCGCTTTGTCATCAAATTTAGGGATGTCAGATAGTAGTTTGGCCGGTATAGCGGGCCATTGGGGAGAGTGACAGATCGGATCATTTAAAATCTTCGACAGATCCTGGAGGTCCAAAGTGCCTAAGAAGGGTAACTGTCTATTCACATGTGAGTACTGGTGGCTTTGGGGAGGGAGTCCCATCGGCAAAACCAGTGGGACCATAAGCAGTCTGCATATAATGCGAAGACCCAGGTAGATTCGGTGGTTTTTGTGGAGGAAAGTAACTAATGGGATTGTATCCTTGAACAGGGGTGTGGGGTCGAGTATTTGAACCCTAAATAGGATTGGATGTACCTAGATATGGTTGGCCTATACTAGGGGGTATAATGGATGTAGTTGGAGGCTATTTCCCCCCAGTCGATTGAGGATTATGTTGTATCAGATGGTTCCAATATTGGGCCAAGGATGGAGGTATGTTTTGTCCATAGGGTGGGGTCGGTGGGGTTTGTGCTATGATCGAGGGTTGTGTTCAAATCGGGGGTTGTGTTCCAATTGGTATTTTCCCTGCAAGGGGGGGGGGTGATTTGGGCCTCCTTGGTGAAATTGTCCACCAATAGGAATTTGATAATTTTGTGTGAACAGTGGAATGGTGCCTCTAGGATCAGTGCCTCCGATAGAGGATGGAAAAGGTTCTCTGAAAGGGGGATGAGGAAGTGTCGGGATGAAACTGTGAGGAGTGTGCCCAGACGAAGAGGGACCACCAGGAGTTTCGTATGTGATGTGCATAGGAATGGGAATAGAGGCATTCAACGCACAATATTCAGGTGGAAGTGTCGGGGTGACTCTGGGTGAAAGAAGTGTACCCATAGGGTCTTGGCTAGCCACGGTAATCCCAGTGTGAAGAATCATAGTATCTATGTGATGGACCATTTGTAAAGGGAGAGTCATGATGTGGTTGGCTCGCGGGGCTTCTGTACCAGGAAACTAATAAGCAGTGGTAGACACTACTGCATCTGGATTAGATGTTTCAGGTAGCTCAGGTGAGACAATGATATCAATGTTTGCTCCTAAGCCAAAGAGGTCTCGTCTAAAAATGTCGGTAGCCAAAAAAGGATCTTGACCCTCAGTGTAAGGTAGCTAGAGAGGTAGTGGGGGGGCCCAGAGGGCCCATAGTGATAATAGTGGAGGTCATTCATTGTAAGGTGGACTAGGTACACTATATTATTAATAAGGCCCACTATGGTAGTTAGATATAATAAATGTAAGAGG
>ML786639.1:814247-862810 GCA_009831015.1 Picea engelmannii | reverse complement strand
TCCTAAAGTGCTGAGCCACTGCACCCCTAGGATGATGTTGGTATCGGGAAGATCCATCACATACACATCCTGAACTAACTCATGCCTTCCCAAGGTGAGTTTCATACCTGGTATGTATCTGTTATAGGGCATAGTACTACCACATGTTACCTCCACTTTGAATCCTTTAATTTCTACTGTAAGTATGTGCCTCCTCTTCAGTAATGTTGCATCAATGAAATTGTGGGAAGTTCCTCCATCAATCAGAACTGACACTCTCTATCCTTGTAAGACCCCTATCATCCTGAAGGTGTTGAACTTGGGTACCCCACTGATAGATGCCAACGTAGCCTTCTCTCCAGCCGCACAGTCTAGTTCTGGAACCTCCTCTTCTGTTACCTCTAATGTTTCAGCCTCCATGTTTTGTATCTGACCATACTCATCCTCTTCTTCATCATCTGAAGTGACCTCAATGTAATGTACCTGTCCTCATCCCATGCACTTGTGTGAGGGATTCCATGGCTCCTTGCATGTGAAGTAGAGTTTCTTCCTTCTCAGTTCCCTCCTATTGTTGTCATCTATTCTGCCACGACCCTTGTCATAACCCTTAGGGTCATGTCTTCCCTGGTTTGTTGGAGGCCTTTGATATCTTCCACCACTGTTAAGAGGTGGTCTGGGTATGAATTTTGGTTTAGCAGCTAGACCCAGATCCCTCGTCTTCCAAATGGCTTCCTGTAGGCTGGTAGGCTTGAAGGCCTTAACCCAACCCTTCAAGGGTTCCATCAATCCTTTTGTAAAGAGCATCATGAGCCTAGTTGGGGACATATCTTGCACCATCACTACCAAACTCTAGAACTCATCAATGTATGCCTCAACTGTACCTGTTTTCTTGAGTTGGGTGATCTCCCAGAAATGTAACTCAGGATCTCCTAGATCAAATCTATCAATGAGCCTCTGAGTGAATTCTGTATAGGATACAATCGAGTTGTGGCCGACTCTGAGTGAATTCTGTATAGGATACAATCGAGTTGTGGCCGAGTGTGGTGAGCCCATGGTACCACCAGTTGTGGGCCTTGCCATCCAAGTAAATAGTGGAAAACTTGATGGCATTTATCTCTCTCATGGGGTTAAGCTATAGGTAAGTATCCAGCTTCTGCACCCATGCTTGTGCTGTCATCTTAGCCATACCATCAAAGTATGGAATCTCTATCTTCCTTGCCCTTCGCTCAAACTCAAAGCTTCCCCTGTGGTTCATCCTAGGCTGGTTTTTGAACCTGAGTTGACAATACTGGTCCAGGGACATCTGTCTTTGAACTTTCATAACCAAGCTATAGTATTCCCTGGTACTCCTAGCTAATTGTGCCACAAAATATTTAACCTGTTCATGTTGCTCATCTGTAAATGTGGGCATGTATGGTTTGGGGTTAGCTCTGCTACCTGAGTGTTGGCCTAACGGTTCATCTATGAACACTGGCATGTATGGCCTATGATTGGTCCTACCACCCATTTTCCCATGGAACATGCCACCTCCAAGAATTCCTTTGGATCCTGTTGCTTTCTCCGGGTTATATCTGACTTCCTCATGGGTTCCATTGAACCCTCCAGCCTCCTTATTCCCATACGTATCAGGATCTTTTCCTCGATGGGTTACTTGCATCAGAAGTTCAGTTATCCTAGTTTGGTTCTCGTTCATTTTCTGTATATTCTCATCAACTTTCTTCAAGGTTTCAGAGATTTCAGCCTGTCCCCTTCTGTTGGTTTCCTGATACTCATCCAACTGTCCAACCAATGTGCTTTCTGTGTGGTTCATGTTTTGTTGGAACTTACCAAATTCAGTTACTAAGAGAGCCAAGCCCTGAGGCTCATGGTCATCTCCCAACCCTTCTATTTCTACCTCTGTTTCACTGTTGTTTATCTTCCTCTGACCCATAAAAATTACCCTGTACTTCTGCATGCACCGATCTCTCCACAGGTTTGGAGGATCGAGGTTCTGATACCACTGTAATGATCCCAAGCCAAATTCTTTCTTGGAATCACTAACTACTACTAATTTATTGAGTTATTAAGTGCATACAAGATTCATCAACACATGGAGATCACAATATATTCAAGATGTAGAAGCACAAGCAAATATTTGACCTTTTTACTATGAGCAATGTAAGATCAATACAATATATGGACGATTTGGCATAAACCTCAGATGGTCGTACAAGCAATAGATATGAGCTGCTAAAAAATGCTCCCGACAATAAAAAATAAGCCTCCAAAGGCTGGATATACAATGAAGACTGAATCAAGCAGATATGAGCCGTACTAATGCTCAACCTCCAAGCTGGAAAGTGCCACGTCCTGCTAGAATGCTGAAGCCCTCAATAATTCTGCCCTACAACCAAAAGTGTCCAATCATCCCAAGAAATATGCCAAATGATAGATCGGGCAACTGTAAGGACAACCCAGATGTCCAAATTCCCAAATCCACTCTCAAACCCTATAGATATGAATTTCCCACTGAATGGGGTGCCCCACTAGATGACTGAAACCCTAGCTGGTTCATCCCTGATGAAGGAGGCCTCTAAATGCTCTGAAACTCTCCAAGAATATAGATCGGGCTATGAGAATCCCGTGGGAGAAGTTTCAGACTCAGATCTTAAGCAGATCTCCCTAGATATGAGTTTTACTGATTTACAGGACATCCCCTATGGCTCCAAGACGTCCCAATCTGCAGACAAATGTAGGATGATGATAACCCTCCAGAAAATCCCTCAAACTAATGCTCCTACCCCTGCAAACAAAACCCAACTGTCGGAATGGTCCCAGGCCCTCAAGATAAGCTATATCGAACCTCCCTCTAGATGATGGTGCGCCCTTGCTGGAAACACAAGAACAATACAACTTTCTACCTTCTGAAGTGCTAGATGGAGATGGGCTGAGACTAGAATGGTGTGGAGGAGTCTTTCATCGTCGATACCAAGCTGTGGAACAAGGTGAGTGGATATTTCACCACTGAGTTGCTCACAAGTGTGTGTACAAAAAAATCCCCAAACTTAATGCTCAAGAGCAATAGAAAATGCTAATACAAAACCAGAAAAATGAGTAATAGGTGCACCTCAGCCTCTTACTTATACTTTTCCTTCTAATTCTCTATTGAGTTAGGTTAACTCCTAGGGTTAATCTTCTATTCTTCTATTGAGTTATCTTTTACTCCTTTATCCTTTCCCTTTCTTAAGTCAACTTAAAAATATAACTTTTAACTTCTTGACTTTCCCCCCTTCAGTGTGAGATTATGACCTAGTGGGGGTGCCCAGGCACTGAGTCTCCTCATAACCTCTCTAAGAGGTGGGGGAATTTACAGATGGTTGGCATTGAATGGAGGGATAAGGTGGTTGGCATTGAATGGAGAGGTGGTGAATGGACGAGGGAATATGACGGGGAAAAGACATTGGAGAGGGGAACTTTTGATTGGAGGGGCAGGGAGAATTTTCGAGAGAGGGGGAGATTGTATTAGAGCATTTTTCGGGGAGGGTTTGAAAAACTACATTTTTTGGTTTTAGGCTGGAAGAATTTGTTGGAATGTTACAAGGGAGGATCGGTTGCTGGGATTTTTGGGCTCAGGGGCTAGGAATCCTCATTGAATCTTGGAGCTAGGGAGCCGGATAGGCTCTGTTCCTAACTGATAGGGAGGAAAGATTCAATTTTGGGTAGAGAAGCGAGGACAGATAGAGTTGGGGAAACAACATCACTGAGAGGTATTTATGTCATTATCGATATGATGGTTCACTATTTTACTAAGCTATGTATGTTTAATTATATATATATGATTTGTATATCAGGTTTCTCAATTATAATTTGTTGAACCATGAATTGTTAGTTTGTTAGTTGTTGAATATAAAACCGTAAAGAAATTATGTTTTCTTAAATGTATTAAGTTTTAGGTTCTATTAGCAAGACCCTTACAGGTAAGAATATTGAAAAGTTCTAGATCTGGAAGATTTGTGCTTTGTAGAAGTAAGATAAGTGGAATTTTTTTATTCAACAATATGGATCTAGGTATCTTTGCTAGAGTCTGTCCTAGTGTGAAAACTAGGGCATTAATAGATGAAAAAAGGTTTGATATGAGTAGATCTAATAAGAATAGTGAAGGATATGTTATACCTATTCATAGAAACAATACTTTGAATAAAAAATGGATGCAGGATCCTAGAAATATTTTGTTGCAGGTCGGCCCCTATGATCCTAGCGTGCAATAGAGGAAAGGTTGGAGATCATTTAAAAGAAAGAGAGGAGTAACCCTTTGTTACCGTTGCAGAAAACCAGGACATATTGCTAAGGAATGCCTTGGAAGAAGACCTAGTTGTATTTGTTGCAAGGCTATGGACCATGAAGTATTGGATTTTCCTAGAATGATTGCTAAGATTGAAGAAATGAACATGAGACAAGAAAATCCTAAGGCAGATCCAAAAACTAAGATTATGGCAGAACCCTAGAAAGAATCAGAAAAAGTATTTCTACACATGAAAGAAACCCTGAATGACCACTGACATGTCAGGTTATTAGAAATCTTCATATAAAAAGAATCCATAGAAGCAAGAATAGGATACTTCAACATTGAATATGTTCTGGACGAGGAAACATAGGTGAATATCATGACCGAAAGAGCTTGGGAAATTCTAGGAAATCCTGCTATGATTCCTTCACTAGGAGGAATGGGATTATTCAGAGGAAAATTGATAACATTATGTGGAAGACTTACCAAGCTACCTATGACTGCCAATGGAGCTTCAACAGAAGAAGATTTTGAGGTTATTAAATTTATTGAGGACAACACACCATGTACCTTGTTATTAGGAAAACCTTGGATTGAAAGAGATCGGGCCAGAATGAAAGAAGAAGAAGACGTTTTAGAGCAGAAGAAGAAAGAGTTAAAATAATTCATAACTAGAAGGATTTCACACTTGACTGAGGAACAAAAGAACAAATCAAAGCTATTTAAAAACAATGACATAGATGTCGAAGTTGCAAGAAGACTAGGGGACCCGCAGAAGATTGAAATAACTATTCCAGGTAAAGAAGAAGTATCACCTTCGAATCTCAGGAAAGAATCTCAACAGCGTGAAGTCAGCATATCAAGAGAAGATAAGAATCCAAATGGTAAAAGGATTACCGAGACAAAGATCACTGGAAAGAAGTCTAGAAATCTAAGTAAGAAGAGAGCTAAGATTGACAAGTTGTAGAAGGTTCCAGAGGGAACCTCGAAGAAGGAAAAATTGCAAATTTGGAGCTTCGTCGGGATATTAGAAGAACGACACATGGAACTTCGCCAAGGCGAAGAAATATAGTTGTTGGGGACATTATAACCATTCGACTGACGATCCAAACGGATAGAAAGACATTTATGGACATATATCTTGCCATATGACTGTTGGGACCACGCCATAACGAACAGAACAAAGTTAATGAAGGCCTCATACCCTTTGCAAGTGACCCATTGCCGAGTTACCTATTTATCTCATCGTGCCATACACTGAGAAATTTTTTTCCAATCGTGAATTTGAGCTCCCAGACTTGTTGATTTTACACAGTGGTTATTGTGGTATTTCCCTCTATCCTATTACAATGTCTAAGTTAACATTGAACTCGATCTAGTTAATCCCGAGCACGTATGTCCAAAGAGCTGACCACAGTTGAAGAATCTATGACAGAGGTAATCCTCAACCTAATGACTAAAAGATTCATGTCGATGTCTACAGGTGTGCAAGAATCATTGACGAGAGGAGTCCAAGCCTCTCCATCAACTGTTCATGGAGTTGGACCATCCTGACCATCAGATGAAAACTGAACCAAGCATAGGGATGATCTAGCAGATGAGAAATTGATCCCGACTATATTACCCACCTATATTCCACCTTTGAGTGGCATAGTAAATCGAGTCAATGTACATAGAGATTTTGAGTATGCCATGGTCACTGCGTACCTCCCGAAGGGGATCTGCGCAGTTCGAGCAGACCAAGATAAGATTGCAGTGTTGAAGTTCAGTGACTTTAACCTCTGAGATCGAAAATTCTATAACATGATCACCCCACATAAGTATCTGACTATAAATAAAGGAAAAAAATCAAAGATTGTCCCTCAACAGTGGACTATGGACCTCACGCAGTCCACCCTGTTGAATGTCATGAAGATTCCCCACTTCGGAAGACACTAAGAGGTAAATGCATGTGTCAAGTTGTTGTTGTCTTGTTACCATGGTGGTTATCTATGGCTAAACCTCTATATAACAATTGATCTGATGTTGATCAATCAGATCACGGGCTTGAGTATGCAAGGACCTGATCCATAGGATTTGTATCCTGGAAAAACCATGGACCATGCACTAGCAAAGAAAATCATGGACACTTATGGCGATGTCGAGAAGGGAACAAGAGGTCCCAAGGTAGATTCTATCCATATTGGTGTAGTGAACCTCGCTTGTCAGCTTATTTCAAGGAAGTTAGTAAGAAAGAAACGACCTACCCACATCACAGTTTTTGTATTCGAACTCGCAGGGAAGTGTGCGGAAAGCCTTCAGATGAAATGGGTGAAGTAACTGGTAAACCAGTTGGAACTCGACTGCAAAGAAGAACAGGATCAAGGATATGAATTCCATTTCATATGGATCTTGATCCTTATATATTTTATTTCCTGGGAGATGCCGGAAGGTATAACCTTCCCAGACATTGAGACTTTTGAACCGCTGGCCATGAAGTTCAATACACTATGGTATTTAAGTGACATGAATAAACAATGGAAGTCAAGTGTTGTTTTTCATACCTACTACACTCAGTTGAAGATAGCCATACAGTCCAAGCCTCACATGACTCTGAACAATCTCCACCAGTTCCGACCTTTGATGAAGTTTAGCGTGGATCGATATTTTATTTAATCACAGTGCGTGTCGATGAACACAAGCAACATCTTCAGTTCTACTACAAGATGAAGTAGGAGGACTTGGAGGATATCACTAAGGACTAGTCAGCAGACCTCCTCATTCCAGTAGACCCTGCGGAGATATCCGACATCGACAGCCCAAAAACAATGCATGATACACCCACACCTATCAGGACAAAGAAGACCAAAGAGGTCCAAGACCTAGACAGCGCATCCATAAGGACTGATTCCATACCACCAGAGAAATGAGGGGATGGTGAAGAGTTGAATGAAAAAGGAGTTGAACGGAAGCACAAAGACGATGTGGATCCACTGAAGAAGAGGAAAGGTTCACCTCCAAAACCTTCCTCTTGAAAGAAATGGAAGGCCACCATGACAAAGGTGTAGACTATCCTCACCTCTGATGACTTTGACTTCCTTATAATATCCCTACAAGATGCTTCGCTGGAAATAGTAGAGAAACAAGAAGCAAAGAAAGAGGAGATTTATGATGGAATTGAGACTGAACTTCGAGGGGTACAACAAGCCCTACAGTCCAGCCGCGAAGTCTCCACTCCACCGCCTTGCCGATACAGTCGAAGTTCGCCTTCGACAAGCACAGGAAGAAATAGAGCAAGCCACCTAGGCTTTGACACAAGTACAAGGAGTAATTGAAGAGAAACACAGTGTTGCAGAATAGGAAAACCTTGCTCTCCAAGTGAAGTTTGATGAAGAAAAAGCACCACTACAGCAAGAAAAAGAACATTTTCTCATGGAGAAACTCGAAGTAACAGAAGCAGTCACCAGAGAACTTTTATCTATGAAAATCATAGAAATCAAGGAAGAAGAAAGAGTTAGACAACAGGTGAACCAGCTCACAGAAGCCATCCAATAGCTACCACAATGCATAGAATATTTAGAGCTACGCACTGTACTTGAGACCCCACAAGATGTAGGAGAGAAATGAGAAGCAACCGCACGGAGTGCAGTTGAAAGGCTAAAGTATCTTACCTTGGAATGCAAGAAACTTACTGATCGCAGTGCGTAGACCTATGAACAACTCACAAAGAAACCAAAATTGAAGGCATTGGAGTCACAGTTCCAAGAGGTGAAGTATCAGGTCGAAAAGATATAGGCATAGCTGAATACCCTGTCAGCTATGGAAAAAATGAAGTGCTCTCAAGAGAAATTCACTTCATAACAACAAATCCACACTATCCAAAGCAGAGTTATGGAGGTAACTTAGAAACTCCAAACTATAAAAGAAACAACCTATCAATTGTTTACAGAAGTAGAAGGCCAAGGAGTAGAGCTAGAGAAGGTTGTTTCTACAGCTGAACAATGTCTATAGGGACCTATCAACGATGAAGTCATCCAATATTTCTCTGAACAGGAGGTTGTAGCACAACAACATGTTGAAGTAGCTCGAGCCAAGCTTGAGGCATTCAAAGCAGAACTAGTCAGACCAGAGTGATTCGGGATGGGACACAGGTGAGTGTTGGGGGCTTGGCCCTTGACCAAGTTTTGGGAGATCCTTGTTCAAGTTTGACCTATTTTGGGACTTCGATAGCCTATCGAAGATGTAGCGCAAGACGAAGAAGAAAACGTGGGATCTTGGCCCCTTTTGGGTCCTTTTTGGGATTTGGGATTATGTAATGGGTATGGGATGTTGGCCCATGGGTTTACCCATGTTTAGGCCTATTTTGTAAAGTATAAATAAGTATTCAGGTGACATAAGAAAGAGGCTGATAAGCTAAGTGCTAAGTGAAAGTATGGTTTGTATATGCTCTGTGCATATTGTGAGAATCTTGCAGAGCTAAGTGCAAGTGGTTGTAACAAACTGTGAAAGGCTTTGTGCTAGACCTAGCTCGGGGAAGGAGGATCTTGCGAGGTGCACACAGATCTCCTATCCTATGCAGAGTAGGGTTTTTGTGGCTCTATGCATGTAGATGACTGATTGAATATAATAAAGAAGAAGAGTTTGTGGACGTAGCCTTAGGGTGGGGTTGAACCACACAAATACTATGTTATTCTACTCTGTGCGATGTTCTGATGTGTTTATTTCTTTATTTGCTAAATGATTTGATATCGATAGATAGATCTGTTTATGCTTTGTGCTTATGATAACTCAGGATCATAGATCTGACATAGGTGAATGTGCTTAGTGCTTGAATCTGCTAGATCTGAGCCATTTACTTATGCTAAGTGCTTAAATACATTAGATCAGAGTGAATCCTACGATGCTCTGTTTTATCTTCGAAGTAAATATTGGTTAAATAATGATGAACTGATGGTGTTGTGTGCTCTATCAAGTATTATAATCATAGATCTGTTTCCAAGCTAAGGTTGCAGACACCTGAGTCCTCCAACAGCCCCTGCCTCTACCTCGGGTGAGACTTCATCTGCTTCATAGGTGTTGCCAAAAGGGATGGTAGTTAGGGTTTTGTTGGTGCATTGTTGTAGCGTTGAACCCTAGGTCTGCCACTGTGCCAATAGACTATCAACACATCACCTTACCCATTGGCCAATGAACAATTGAAACATCTTGAATTACCTACCATGTTGTTCATCCACGTCACTTTCACTTGCAATCAATTCTTGATGGTCTCTTGCATGTAAGGATATTGACTATCCAATCAATATGAAGAGCTCAATATGTGCCATGTAATCACCAGTCCTATAACTCGCTTTGTCTCATGATTAAGGTGGGCACCATGATGCCTTAGAAAACTAACCCCCCAAATACAAAACTGACACATTCCATTTGAATTTAACATTGATATTCCATGTCACCCATGCATGTGCTCCACTAATGTCACCTATGTATGGTTATGGGAATCCATCATTGGATCAACGTTGGTTTTGAATTTGCATGGAGTCTTAAGAACTCCTGAACCTAACTAAACCATATAGCACCAACCTAAATGACTTGGAAAACTACCTATGGTCACCTCCATGCATCAAGTCATCCATTAAAGGTTAGTTAAAGGTATCTCCATTGCATTAAGGTGCCATTACTCTTCCAGATCTCTCCCTATGGCCTAATATTTAGTTGCTAGGTTGAGTTCCCTCCCAAATTTGTTACATTGTTCACTTAGCTGAGTTTGTCGTCGACTAAGTGAATCTTCTTGTCCTCTTTATTCTAATGATTGAATATTGCATAACCTATTGTAACTCTATTTTTGAGATATTTAGATGGCCAATAATCACATATTAACTCATTTTTTGTCAGGTATGCTCTATTTCACTGAGTTTCGACATTGTTTGGTGCAGGTATGTCTGTGATTGCAGAATCAATTTTCAAGTGTGTTCTTATGATATTTTATTACCATGAATTATTTCTTGTAGAAACAATTCCTCCCAGAATATCTCCCACACAGAGGATGCCAAAGAAGCTAACGATACGGTCTTGGGATGCTAGAACTAGTTCTATTTTTGTACCTCCATGAGTGGAAGAAGCCCCAATGTCTATGAACATGGAACCCCTCATGAGGTTACCCTAGAAACATATTTCAACACTCATACCACTATTTGGCCACATATAGACATGGACAAGAGAAGGGGCTACTACATAGGTGCCAATTCCTTCCTGGATTGATCTATTTACAAAATTTGATAGTGAAGATTATCCCAAATCAATACTGCATAGAAACCTGGAGCTTAGGAAAGTATATGATGCAGTGTTCATTGTAATAAAAAAGTCTGTGTTACACTTTGTAGCTACCAGGGCCTCTGTCATGCCTTATGTAGAACTGATGGAGTGGATTATTATCCATACCAAAGCCCAAAATTGTAGAATTATAAATGATAGGGGGGAATGTAATGGGATTTTTAATTACCTTTCTAATTTCTCATAAAGACAACTAAAAATATTGTGCATTTAATTATTAATCAGTGGCTTATATGGAACTTGCGAGTTACCGTGCACTATATGTGTAGGCTATACTCTACCCATCCACTGGTTTGATATGTGGTCATAGTATCAATGTTATGAGAATTGGCTATACAAATTTCATGAATACATTCAATCAAGAAACTAGTTACATAATTAAATAAAATAATCCTATGTGAATAGTTAACTACATAATTAAATTACACAACAAGAAATCAAAGAAGCTACCTACACTACAAGACACTATGTTTTATTGGAGTGGGACCTGCCTCCATTGAATAGAGTGATGATATTATTATACATCAACAATTACAACACAAAAAAATTAAATTCATTGAGATAATAAAAACAAATCAATCTATTACAAATTTGTTAAGAAAATAAATTAAATGAATTAATTAAATCACACACTAGATAAGTTATAAAACTACAATTAAAATAAAAAATCAAAGTATTATTCCATTGTCCTTCAGACATTGCTCTAAGATTCCTTCCCCAAATAATGAAGAGAGTACTCTCTTTTACGCTTAAATTTAATGGAAACTAGAATTAAAGAGTATTTAAATAAACCCACTTATGGATTTAATAAATTCATAGTGGTTACAACAATTTCCTAAATAATGAATAGTTTCTAGCTAACAATTAGAAATTAATGAATAGGTCCAAGATATTTTGCTAGTATTTAGAAAATAATAGATAACTCCAATATCGTTTGCTGAAAATAAAAAAATGATAAATAACTCCAATCTCTTTTTCCCAAGAATTCAAAGATTCATGGTTAGCCACTCAAACTAATATTTTGTCTTGGAATTATAAAATTATCTCCATATCTTTAAATTGCTTGGATTAACATTATTGTTGCATGGATCCATAATTGTCACGTAGAGTAGTAACAACATAGATAATGGTTCCAATGGCTCATATTTCTGGTGTTGGCTCATGGTTTTGATGGTTCAAGGTTCTGATTATAGCATTGTTATTTGGATGAGTTGCAATGAAAAATAATTCCTTGGGGATTTGTAATAATTGTTGTAAGGAGCTACAATAACTACATGGGAGTTGCGAAAAATATAGAAGGAGTTGCATCACCATCCTAGAGTCACAACAACAATGATCCTAAGTTGTAGCGATGTTCATAGTTGCAACAACAATGTTCAAAGTTGTAACAATGTTCTAGAGTTGCAAGAATGTTCAAAGTTGCAACAATGTTCATAGTTGCAGAAACAATGCTCATATTTGCAACAATGCTCAAAGTTGCAACAATAGTGCTCACAGTTGCATTAATGATCTAGAGTTGAAACAATGTTCATAAATATAACAATTTTTGTAATAAGTTGCAATAGTGGGAACCAAAATAAATCCTATGGCAATATCTCATTCTGCACAACAACCTATCTGGAACATTGTCTTTGATGATTAACTCAAATATAAATGCAAATATGATCCTTTACTAATGTTTAATCATATATTCATGTAAATTACTAAATAAATGTATTGGAAACACATTAATTCTAAATCACACACAATGATGGATTGATACAAGGCCATTTCTAGAGCCCCTCATAACACATAGGCTCTTTTCTTCCCCAGCATATCAATACATATTACAAATTCGTAGAGCTTGATGAACATCTCACCAAATAATTTGTGATTGTGTTTTAGGAATAATATGACACCAATAGGATATTGAATATATGGTGGATATAACACATGAAATTTGTCAATCGATTCACTAGAAGTTATGTCATCATTGGTTTAAGAGAACCATATATTTATGCCATGATCATGTTGTGTAATATATATGGGGAAAGGGACTATTATCAGTTCTTGGAAGGTTGGTTGCCATTGGATTATTATGTAGTGATGTGCAGGAATAAATTCAATTAGGGAGGCATTATTTCCAAACATCTTAGCCTAAGGGTCAATCAGGTGCAGTCACCAAATCCTAGTGATCCTCCTTCTTTTCACATGGTATCCTTCCTTCTCCATGTATTATGTGTCCAAAATTCCTTCCCTACTCTGTCACATAGCTGACAATTTTCTGAGTTGTTAGTCCATGCATATTTTAGCATGATTTGGGAGAATAGGTATAAAAAGTTTTATATCAGATTTGTGATTTTTTCATACTGATAATCTATTTTCTCATCTTTGTCAAAGAATGTCCTAGGTTATCCAAACAGACTAAGAAAATCTTGACATGCATTGGAAATTAGTGCCTAGAAGAGAAGGATACATATTTGAGGATCTGTGGGGCCACTAGTCCACCAAACCTACTCCCATTATATTTACCTGACATAATGGTAATTGGAGATATCTGCTCTTAGTCCATCATGTAAGGATTCAATGCCACCTTTGTGAAAAACAAGAAAAAACAATTATTCCTTATGGATTTGAGGAGGGGTATTACTTGGTAAAAGATGTTAAACATGAAAATAAGGAAGGACAAGTGCACTTAAATACATGTTTATTACAGGGAGGTTCATGAAGCATGACCCCAAAGGAATAGTTTCAAGGAAAACCAATAAAGTGGTATTGACCTGGCCATAAGATCATGATAAGTGGGAGGATGAATTGTTCACTGTTGATTCCCAAGACTAGAAGGAGGTGGAAAAGAGGAGAGAAACCAAACATAACTCATTTTGCCTCTTTACCTATAGAAGAACAAATCAAAATGGTCAATCTTGGAGTATCTTTCATCAAAGGAACTGATAAAAGGAAAAAGGAAGAAGAGGACATGCTCAAAGAAGATAAAGAATAACAATCTTTGAAAATAGAGAAGGAAATAATTTTGAAGGAACAAGCAAAGGAAATAAGACTATAGGAAGAATAAAAAAAGAAATATGAAGAGAAATAAACACAAAAGGAAATTACTGAACTGTCAAAAAGGGTAGAGAGGGAGAAAAGAAAACACAATTTCATAGAAAAAAGGAAGAAAAGACCAGGATGAAGAGGATCGATAGAAAGAATAAGAGTTGAAGAAGAAGAAGGATCAATAACGGGCCAATCAACCCAAGAGGATATAAGAGGAAGAAGAGAAAAAACATAAGAAAAAGGAGTTAGAACGAATAGAAAAAGTGAAAGTAGGACAAAAGTAGAACCTGAAGGAAGACCAGGGAAAATCTACCACTATCATGAAGCCTAAAGAAGTTATTGATCTGGAAAAATATGAGGAGAAGGGGGAACATACACTTTTCCCCATTATAAATGAAAATTAAAATAAATAGGAAAACCTAACAATCCCAGTAGGTGCGAAGAAGGTAGAGACAACAAAGAATGGAAATGAGAAAGACACTCACTCTCATAAGTTTGACACTTCTCACTCAGACAAGGATGAAACTTATCACCCAGAAAAGGATGACACTTCTCACTAAGATAAATATGAAATCTCATCAACCAGTAGTGAGGAGGATCAAGGTCCACCTGGTGGATAGGACTCGGAGGTTCTCTTGCCTAGAAATCAAGGAGGGGACACAAATGTTCAACATGATTAGAATAGTGAAGATGAAAAGTAGCAAAAAAACCAAATAAATGGTAATACAACACATGGAGGAGGTGTGGAACATAGTCAGGAAAACGAGTAGGATATCAACAACACTATGAAGAAAGTTATAAAGAATTATAGAGGCATTGAGAAACCATGATCCAGGAGGATCTCCACACGAGGGTTCATTACTTTGCACACCATGGAGAATATCATTAAAATGGTGATTGATGATAGGTGACAAAGTTTAAAATGAATGTTTAATGTTTCATATTGTGAAAATTATTAACATTTTATAGCATAACATGCTCATGTATTTTTAATTTAATTTGTAGAAATAAAATTAAAATTATGTGAGAAAATCCAAATAAAAAATTAGTTTCCTGTTTTTAAGGGGAAATCAATTTCATGCGAGAATCTTAACTCACAAATTAGTTTCCTAATTTTAAGGGGAAGTTGGGAGTCTCATGAGTTGGTTTGGGATTATTCCTCATTATATACCAAGTAGCTTTCTAGTCTAAAGGGGGATTTAATTTTGGTTGATATGCTTTCTCATTTTTGTCCTTGAGTTGTTAATAAAACCTAAAATTGTGGATCTTGTCTCCTTGAATTATGGAGAGAGGGAAACTATATAATTTCCTTACGTAAGAGTTGAAAAGGGGAGAAATTGGTGTTCCTTTATTCCCCTTTGAGAGAGCTATGCATGGAGAGGAATGTAGTCCTATTGGTGTATGAATAAATGTCAATTATGTGAGATCCTTAAGTTCTCTTTGTACAGGAGAAGGTTTCTCTGGGATTTTCACCCTGTAAGGATCATGTGCCACATTTTGTGAGGATATTTCATCCCTTGCTAAAGGAAGGACAATAAAGAGATTCATATTACAAGCAAATCAAGAGATGTAGCTAGAAGGTTATGGTGAACTCCGTTAACACATGGGTGTCAAATTATATGTGTGAGTTTCATTTTGCATTCTCACTTGATTAAGTAGAGATTTAATTACACATATGCACATAATGATTACAATTTACTCACGTTTATATGCGATTCTTACTAATTATTTTCTCATTTTCACATGAAATTAAGAATCAATAAAAGGTCCTTATTGTATTATTTTTGTAGATAAAGATCTCACAAAAAATACCAGATGAAGTGGTATCAGAGCTAGCCTGACCAATTTTGTAGATTATGAATATCATCATGGGAAAGGAAAATAAACAAGCATGGCTTCATGAGCTTGAAGAAATAAACCAAACCATTCAAGTAGAGAATGTTGAATTGAGGAGGTTTATTCAAGAATATCAAAAATGAAAGAGAAGACTACGACTACAACTATAAGTTATGGAGGAGAAAGTTGTGGAATTCCCCACGGCGAAATAAAAATGTCCTTCCAAGAGAATACCAACTTGTGGTCATAGAAGGTATACTATTTATGGCTCTTTTCATGAAAATGTTGATATCTACACATATGGTCAAATGATAGAGGATGCTCTCTAGACACCAGTGAACCAAGGTGGTTTCCTATAAGCCTCATCTATAGCTTTATCCAACGAGGAGGAATCATTAACCAAGCTTCAAGAGGATGACCAAGTGATAGAAATAACAATGGAGGTAAGGAATTCTCAGTGTTCAGTTCCTTCCCTTATTAATGATTATGCCTCTTTTGGAGTTTTTGAAAGAAACACCAAGGGAATTGTCTTGAATTTGTTGAGGAATATGGGTTATAAAGGAGGAGGTATTGGTATTGATTTCCAAGGAATCATTCAACCATTGGAGGTTGAAGGAAGACCACAATATGTGGTCTTGGGGTATGGTTAAAGAGAATACTCAGAATAAATAGAAGCAAATGATTCTTCAAGAAAAGAGCTAAGATCATCACCAACACCATATTGAGACAACAAGATTGTTGCAAAGTGTTGCAAAGAAAAATCTCTTTACAATGAAAGTGAGACAAACATGGAGTCACACAATTATTGCACTCACTTTCAAATGAGTGGTCACTGGATTAGGAAATATTATAAGCTTCACCCCAAGCTTCATGGTACACAAATAAATAATCACGTACAAAGTATATGCAGTTGGAGGTTGGATCTTCTTTAGCTGAAAAAAATGGTTAAAAATCAAAATGCCAAGAATTTGACGAAAACAACACTAAGTCAAAGATATTGACGAGATATTTCAAATGGTGAAAATGACACCTCAAATGAAATCCAGATGAAAAATTTATGGCCATATGAAATTTTCAGAAAATAGGCAAATCTGGTGAAGTCTGGACATTGATGATGTTAGGATGCTAACATGGAAGCACCACATGATGCCACATGTCAAGAATATTTGGAATGTTTGGGGGTATATTTGGATGGGTAATAAAGTACCATGTGTGTATCATCCCCAACATCAAACTGAGATATGGCACATAATTTTTTTAAACAGTATACAAATTAAAACATATAAACGTATAAAATCTTACAGAACTTTATATATAAAACTTAAAACAAACACATACATTATGAAAATGCATAGATTCATACAAAATAACAATAAAAATACACATGTAGCACACACAGGAAAAACCCATAAAAATAAATGCATAAATAATAACGCAACACAGAATTTAACAGACAATCGACACTTATCTTGGTAAAAATATCACCATTTTCATGCATACCTTCCATGAACCTCCCATCCTTAGACCACACTTCTCATCAATATCAGAAGTCGGTCACCCCCAAGCTGGGACTAAAATCCACCCAGCTAAAGAGATTCCTATCCAGGATGATGTATCTCAGACAACAGGAAAAACTCCATCACAGGTGCCAACTCAAACTAACATCCTACAATCCCTCATTTCCCACATGCATGTCTGAACCCAAGAAGTGTGCCCCTTCTCTTCTGAATAGTCCTTTGGCTGCACTTTGTCCTTTCCTATGCTTCAACAGTAGGCCATACAGGAAGTCTCAGAGCCTTGTAGCTGTAGTTTGGCACCTTCGGGAAATCAATTCCCAACAATTATCTCACCTAGAGAGAATTTCTCACGGGCCTGACAACCCACCTCTTCAATATCCCATGGGCTTGACAAACCACTTCTTTAGTCCAGATCCTAAGTAAACCAGGTACATGTATAGGTATGGGTACTGATACAGGTGTAGGAAGGTACAAAGGACAACTGAATGAGTGAGTTAATGATGATGGAATTCCCCGAAAAATGAACTAAGTCCAAATTATATGTATTCATGTTCTCAACTTGACACTTGTCATGTTGAGGACTACCTTGGCCCACTTGTCCCCATCCTTAGAAATTTAGGATAAAATAATTATCCATACTTTATACTTTAAGGAATATTAGTATAATATTCCTTTTTGGCTTAAGCTCCCTAGATTATCCCCTTATCCTTAACTTCATCCCCATTTCCCTAACTAGTGGAGTTTAGTCCCCCGTACTCTTTTATCGTGGTCGGTCTACACACAACAATGTATTATATTAATGATAAGACATATACAAAAATAACCTCACTGGCCTTTAGTGTCTAGTCTCTTCGGCCTAATTCAACACATAAGAATCCTATATTATAATAACTTGCTCACCATCCTATAAAACAAAACATATACACAAAGGCTCTCTGGCCTCAAAATCACACGCACTTAAGTTTTCTGCGCATGGTATCCTAGAATGTGCACACTTCATCATTTTAGTGCGTAGTACATGTGCACACTATACCATGGAAGGTGCATGAAAAAATGATATCAATAGCTCACCAACTTAAGTACATTTGTATTTACATTTACAGTTGTGGTTCGGCCTAGGGGTATTACATTCCCCTCCCATTATTTATGCACTGTCCTCAGTGAAATATATACACATATAGAACCAAAATTTCAAAAATCCTAAAAGAGATCCAAGTATTCTTCCCGCATGGCACCCTCATACTCTGAAGTTGTGTCCTTAGGAATGTACCAAGTCTATTAGACCTTTATAATCTCTATGGCTAGATTCCAAATCTATTTGATTTTTCAGCCTAGAATGTGTACCAGACGCACTTGGAAAACACCTTCCTGCTCCACCTAAAACACATTCCAATCAATAACATGATTAGCATCATGTATATATTTATTAATAAATGATACATGTAATACATTATGAATACATTGATGCAGTCAAGGCAAGCATGTATGCCATAGGCCCAATCCTCTCTATGATTTCAAACAACCCACAATAGTGAGCTACCAACTTTGAACAATTTTCCAACTTTAGGGAACTTTTGTTGGCCTTTACTTTCAAGAACACATGGTCACCAACTTTAAATTACCTATGAGTTTTTCCCTTATCAGCATAGCTTTTCTTCCTGTCCTCGGAAACCTTTAAATTCTGTTTTATTTTCAACATTTTCTCTTCCATTTCCCTGAGTAATTATGGCCCAACTATTTCTCTATCTACTGGGTTGTCCAAACTTACTGGTGTGTTGCACCTTCTGCCATAAAGTGTCTCAAATGGGTTCATCTTTAAAGATGCTTGGTACCCATTCTTATAAGAAAACTCTACTAAGTGTAGGAAGTCTTCCCATTTTGATGGTTTATCCCTCACATACATCCTCAACATATCCTCAATCACTTGATTCACCCTCTTTGTTTGTCCATTTGATTTTGAATGATAAGGTGTACTAAAATTCAAATTTGTTCCAAATCCCTTAAATAATCCTTTCCAAAAATTTGATGTAAATTTTGGATCTCTATCAAAGAAAATTTTCTTGGGTATACCACGTAATCGAGCATTTTCTCTCATATAAACATCAACAATGTTGGATTCCTTGTGAGTGAGCTTTACTGGAATAAAATGGGAAACTTTAGTAAGCTTATCCACCACTACCATAATAAAATCATGTTACTTGTTTGTTCTGGGAAGTTTGGTGATAAAATCCATTGTTACAACTTCCGATTTACACTCAGGAATGGTTAATGGTTGTATAAAATCAGTTGGGTGTCTATGCTCTGCCTATACTTTTTGACACTCTAAACATTTGGCAATAAAATCAACAACTTCTTTCTTCATGCTTGGCCAATAATATTGGCTCTTGACAACTGCAATAGTTTTTTGATAACCTGGGTGGCCAACATAAGGTACATTGTTCATTTCTCACAATATCATATTTTTGAATTCTCGGGAATTTGGTATATAACTTTTTCCCCTGTATATGGGAATTTCATCATTTTCTAGCTTATAGTCTTCAATTTTCTACTACAAAATACCTTGTTGTAGTTTTGCCACTAACTCCTTGTATGGAAAATCTTATTTTGCAGCCTCCAAAATTATGTCTTTCAAATCTGATTGGTACATGCTAATGGTTGTAGCATGAAACACATGCACTCTTCTATTGAGTGCATCAACCACTTTGTTCTCTTTCCCTTTGATATGCTTTATTCACTGAGAAATTCTAACCACCTGTTTTTCCTAGAATTTAGAGTTGGTTGATCAAATAAATATTTCAGACCATTATGGTCTATCCTCAGCTTGAACCTTTTCCGCATGAGGTATTGCCTCCGCTTCCTCAAGGCATGAACTATGGCTTCCAACTCGAAATCATGAGTGGCATAGTTCCTTTCATTCTCCTTCAACTTCATGGATTCATAACATACAACAAATCCATTTTGACTGAGGAAACCACCAAGTCCTTCTTTACATGCATCTATGCATATAATGAAGTCTTCATTTGGATCTGCAATCCTTAAAATTGGAGCACTAGTTAATAATTGCTTTTGTTGTTGGAAAATCTTTTCAGAATCCAATGTCCACTCAAAATTCACACCATTTTTTTTCAAGGAAGTGATTGGGTGTGCAATCTTTGAGAATACTTCAATAAATCTCTTATAGTATCCTACAAGGCCCATGAATTATTTGACCTCTATCACATTCTTTGGCGCTAACCATCTTCTAATAGCTTCTATATTCTCAGGATCCACTGTTATCCCTTCCTCTGAAATGATATGGCCCAAATAATGAATTTGCTTATGATAATATGAGAACTTTCTCAATTTGGTATACAACTGATTCTCCCTTAATACTTGTAATACCATCCTCAAGTGTTGTTCATGCTCTTTCTCTGATTTAGAATATATAAGAATGTCATCTAAAAATACAATGAAAAACTTATCTAAGTATTCTATGAAAATACCATTCATTAATTACATGAAGACGAATGCTGCATTTGATAATCCAAATGGCACCACTGTGAACTCATAATGACCATACCTTGTTCTGAAAGCAATATTTCTAATGTCTTCTTCTTTAAAGCTTACTCGATGATAACCTGAGCTGAGATCAATCTTGGAGAATATGTTTCCATCTTTCAACTGGTCAAAGAGATCATTGATCCTTGGAAAAGGATACTTATTCTTCATAGTTACATTGTTCAACTGCCTAAAGTCAATGCAAAGTCTCAGTGTTCCATCCTTTTTCTTCACAAATAAAACTGGGGCACCCTAAGGTGACACACTTGGGCATATATTCCCCTTCTTCAGAATCTCTTCAAGTTGCATTTGAAAGTTCTTCAATTTTGGCTTACTCATCCTGTAGGGAGTCTTGGATACTGGAGATGCTTTAGGAATTATATTTATGGAGAAATCAATGTCTCTTTTAGGGGGTAGTATTGGTATTTCCTTAAACACATCTTCAAACTCTTTTAGGACTGCATAATCTTCAATATTTGACAGCTTATCATTAGATCTTTCTTCCATATGCGCTACAAATATTTGACATCCTTTTCTATAACATTTCTTCAGTTGCAATGTTGAAATTTCTCTAACAATTACTACCCTGGGAATTCCCTGTACTGTCCTTAGGTTCCCTTCCTCATCCAAGCAAGTAAATTCCTTGTTATGACATTCTAGGATAACATTATGTTGGTCCAACCAATCCATCCCAATTAGACAATCATAGGAACCCAAAGGTAAGATGTTCAAATATTCCTTGTTGTTCAGTCCATTCATGTCCATAAGACATGACTTAACCCTCTCATTAACTTTTCTTTTGTCTTTGGTAGCCAACTGCACCAACCAAGATTTTCCATGCTTTCTTCTTCGAAAATGTAAACTTTCCACCATCTTAGGATATATATAACTATGAATGGCTCTTGAATTAATTAAAATAGAAATGGTTTGGTTATTGATCATGCCTTCCACTTCAATAATATGTGGTTGATACTCTACTTGCTTGTTGTCCAGGGATTCATAGATGCTTGGTACATTTCTTTCCATGTACTCCACTATTTTAGCTTGCTAGACATTGTGAACATTACTCACTTTTTCACCTCGGTGAGGACAATCTATATACATATGATGCCCCTTACAACCCCAACATTGAATATGTGGCTTATTGGACTTTGACCCCCTGAAGAATGGTGGCTTAGTCCCCTTCTTCCTCTGATCCATCTTGAATTTATTCTTGTCTTCCCAATATTTTTGGAAAGTTTTCCTTGATTTTTTTTGATCATATAGGCATTTAGCTCGACTTATGGTCTCCTCCAATGTTTTGGGATCATCATATTGTATTTTGTCACTGATGAATGATAGAAATCCACTCAAATACCTATGATTCTTAAATGTCTCATCCTTGATGATAGAAACATACTTTAGTAGTTCTAAAAACATTCTTTCATATTCATCTATGGTCATACTCCCAATCTTGAGTTCAAAGAACTCTTTCATTTTCTTGTCATAGTATCTTTTAGTCAAATATTTCTTTTCAAAATATTTCTTGAATTCATTCCAAGTAACATTTTTCTCTTTAATGTGTTGGACCTGCACAAGATGATCCCACCACATGGATGTATTTCCCTTGATTTCATAGATGGCAATTCTTCCTTCTGCATGAGAAGAATAATTATGAAATTGAAAATACTTTATCATGCACAATAACCATGTCTCTGCATCTTCATCCTTCTTGTTCTCACCATCAAATGTAGGAGTCTTGATTTTGTTCATTTCTCCTCATAGCTCATCGACCCCAGATCTCTTATTCTTCTTGACAGAGGATGGACTTGAGTTGCTATGTTCTCTCTTATTAGAATGTCTCAAGGATTGATGGTGATGTCTTCTAACACTTCTTGTTCTTCTTTTCTCATCAGGAGACCTGTGATTTCCTGATTTACTTGAGCCACTCTCCTTATCCAATTTATTTTCTATTCTATTCAAGATCTTCATTAACTTCATGTTGAAGAAATCCTATTTCTCTTTGTATTTCATTATGATTTCATTATCATATTTATGGCTTTGGACATCCTTATGCAAATTTTTAATGGTCTCTACCGTATTCATGTTTTCATCTTTTCCTTCTACATGTCCATTAGAGTTTGTTCCTTCAATACCCATATGGAAATCCATCGCTCTGATATCATCTTCCTATATGTAAGCCCCCTATGCATATTCCATTCCTATGCACTCTGTGTTGATATTGATCTGATCTAGTTGTTGTTAACTCTGCAAAATATGTAGCCAAGAGAACTTTGTCAGGCTAACTATTTCAATAATTTCATGAAAATATGAATGATTGTGGTTCAATAATGCATCAGAATTCTTGTTGGAGTTACTTCAAACACACGTAGGATTTATTTTTCCTAAGGTTTTTCCTTTTTTATTAGTCATTATCCAGTGTCCTATATTTAGGGGAGAACATTCCACCTGGAGAATATTCTCTTCAGTTGACACATCAGTTTGACTAGTTGAGACTTCATTGGTTTTGTCACCATGCAAAATTGGGATCATCACCATGTGTTGTAGGAAAATCTCCCTGCAGACAGGTATATTGCCTCAAATAGCTTGACCTTAACTCTAATATAGAAAATGCTTAACGTGGACACTGACTTCCTTTAAAATCTATACAAACTAACACATGAGAAGGAAGGAGAACAAGAGTACCTCTTTATCGACGTTTGTCCCTGCACGCTCCGAGTTGAGCTTCGATCCTTTTCTCCTCGCAGAGTCCTATAGACAAACAAGATACGACCACTTCCTACTCTATTGATATTATCTTGAAAAAATATCTATCTATCAATGATAAGTTCATGTAATATCAGACACAAAATAGAAAGAAACAGGCCAAGCGTGTCATATTAATGAGAATAATGATAACAATACTTACAATCATAGATGCGAATGCAACAGCTTCGTCAAGTCCCCTTCGTCTAACCCTTGCTCGAAAGATCCACAACCTGGATGACAACAACTTCACTGATCACTCTCCTTTGGTTGACTGTGTGTTTCCTATGAGATCATAGGTTTCATGCTAGCAATTCTTCCCCGTTCCAGCACCAATTATGAGATCATAAGTTTGGTGTGATTCTCCTTTTTTAGTCCTCTTTCACCATTAGAAATATTTCTTATATAGGTTAAGAGGAGCTTAACCTCTTGAGTTATCTTTAGAACAAGTTGAGGAACCTCCTCCTTAGATCAGGGATCTCCTGATGGAACCAAGAATTCCAATGCAACTGCCTTCTAAACTTGAAATATCCTCCCCTTATTCTCCTCAACGGGCCAACTACTGCCTCAGATTAGGCAGCGCTCCCTCAAAATGGGCATCAAAGCACTATAGTGCTCCCTAGGAAGCTTGAGGGAAGCGCTAGCGCTCCAAAGATGGATAATGTTCCTTCAGAAGGGCATGCAAGCGTTATAATGCTCCCTGAGGAATTATAGGGGAGCTCCAGTGCTCCTAAGGCTGATGTAGGGGAGCGCTCACCCTCAGAACCTTTGTTTAAGAGCTCTTCTCAGGTGTTAAGAGTTCTTTGACTTTAGTTAATCAATTCCTCTTCTCCAAATTAAGTGTATGATATGTTCTAAGTGCCTCCTTAGTGTCGTCGTTATGGTAGTATGCTTGAACAACGTCTGCGACACTTGTGAAAGTTGTACGGAAGATGCGACACTTACGACAATTGAGAGGAACATGCGACACTTATCCAGTTGAGTAATTTTGACGTGTAACAAAATGCCCCCCAAAGCATGAAGTTAGAAGATGCGAACTGATAACTGAAATGCTTTGTAGACGTTCAAGCAAGGGTATAGACTTGGAGAACCTGACGGAAGCTGCAAATAAACATCCAAAAAATATCATGACATATTTCAAAACGCAAGGAAGGCATACCTATGCTTGGGTGATCAAGACTTGCAAGATATGGCCGCCATAAAATACACTGCGGATCCATAATTGTATTGATAAAAGGTATAGCCACAGAAGATACAATGTGGATCTATACTCTGATGAATCGGACTGATTGTAGCCACGATGAATACACAGTGGATCTATGAGATGAAAAGACATAGCCACAACCAATACAAAGTGGATCTATGTAGCAGTGTATGCATCATTCGTCCAAGAGAAACTCCTTTGCAACCTGGGAGAAGTGTATGATTACTCAACCCAGAGTCTTCTTACCGATCCCAATGTGGTACGATTATGACCATGTGAATAAATGTCCTGATGTCGAACATGGAAGAAACCACTTGATTACTGGTTGATGGTGTGAACCATTAACAAGTGCGAGGGAGATCACCATTAATGTCAATGATTCCCAAGGTACCCTAGTACATTCCATCGAATGTGAATAGATGAGATGAAGTCGAACATCCATGGAATCATCGGATCAGAGGCCAATGATGTAAACCTACTGTCGAATGTGAGGAGGCCTGCCATTGAGGCATGCAGGTCCCAAATTACTAACTGGTTTCTAAGTCTGATTCCCGGATAATGTGTTGAAGTCGACAGGAATAGACTCGTCGAGGGAGGGCCTTGATGTATCCCCGATCAATGACATGAAACAGAAATAGAGATGTAATTGGTAGATCAAGTGGACATGGACTGACACAGGTTTTGAGGCAACATATTTGGGAAGGCTAACTCCAGAGGCAGATACTTCCCTTGAACACTGAGGCACAACAACAAAACATGACGTGGACCAACACTTATGCAGTGGATACGGTGACTTGCGTCGGGTGACCCAAAGGAGTGAAAGGAACTCAAAGGATTGGCTTAGTGCAGAGGTTTAGCGGATTATGATATGTGAAAATGACAAAGTGTCATGTTCAAGGGAGACTCTAAGAAGTGTTGGATGATGTTCTCAACAGACTGCTTGGCTTGTTCCTTTCAATTTTTTCCCCCATCCAAATAGATGAGTACCTCTTTTTGATTTAATTAGCTCGAGGAGGATAACACATGCTCGATATAACTCACCTTCGGTAAGTTCCTCTTCCTTTGTTTAACGAACCAGAAGAAGTAAGGGTTCGGTCCCATGTGGGCATGTCGATGTGTGCTTTAACGAGTCCAAAGATAGAAAACTCGAACGTTTTTGGGATTATAGAGTTTGGAAAAACACTTAAAAGAGAACTCTCTCAGTTCCTTTTTCGTACAGTAGTCTAACGAGACCGAAAAAGAGATAAACTATCGCTCGAAAGATTCCCTTTCTAACCTTTTAACAAGTGTGAAAGGAAGTAAGGTTACTCGAAAATCTTTTCATATTTAGAGATTCTGAAAAGGGTTTAAAGTAGACTCCAGGGGGGTTCCTTTTTTGTGTGTTGGTATATCTGTACGGGTCCGAAAAAGAGATAAAACTTTACCCGGTTTCATTCTCATGTATTTACGAGCATGAGAAAGAACAAAGACTAAGCTCGGTGTGCCCCTAGCATGAAAGATGGTGGCTTAGCTCCAGGATGATTAGCAAAGGCTAGAGACATGCCCTCCAAGCTTCGATTCATTCACCGGCTCCAAGGTCGTCACCCATTTCTCTAGTGGATGAGAAAAAGGAGAAGGGTGGATGAAAAGAAGGTTCAAGAGGTGATTGTTTCATTTTTTAACAAGTTTGACACAGGAAAAGAACTATGCTCAGGGTTTCGGGTTTGATCCCTAGATTGTTGTTTCATTTTTTAACGAGCTTGCTATAGAGAGGAAAACTATGCTCAAGGCCTCTGTTTCATTTTTTAATGAGCTTGCCACAGAGAAGAGAAACTATGCTCGTGGTTTTTTCCAGATCATGGCTTCTAAGAGGATAATTCTCTGGAAGGGTACCATGTAAAGGGACAAAACTCGGTCATGGCTTCCAAGAGATATTCATCAGATGGAAGACGATCTATCTGGAAGGAACACATGTCGAGGGTTGTGACAGGGGTAAGGAGATCAGGTTCTAATAACCCTACCGAAGAGATCACCATGTCAACTATCAGATCCAAATTGTCAGAAGTTGAAGTAATGGGAGACAACGCCAGATAATTGACATGCGGCGGGGGTGATACTGTCTGCATATAAGAACCACTTAGGGAGGTAACCCAATCAGGGCCGATGAATGAAAGTTGATCAATAGTCACAATTATTCCATCGTGAGGAAAATATATCACACGGAAAAGAGTGGATACAAGAGATTTCATAGCATAGACATAATTTTGCCCAAGGAGTAAAGTGAAATCCAAGGGGTCTCCGACTACTATGACATCGATAAAGACAGTTTTCCCTCCCAAAGTTACAGGAAACTGAGGAAGGATCCCTAAAGGTTGACTAGTTCTTCTGTTAAAATCTAAGAGATTCTGTGTAACCGGTGCAAGATGTGGACAACCCAAAGCGTACCAAGCAACAGAAGACAAAATACTAACGGACGCACCTTCATTTATCAACGTTTGAGGAATGTCCCGACCACAAACCTGTACTATAATCTAGAAAGGAATGTGAGAGGGAAGACGAGGTCCAGTTAGCGCACCCCAATCAAAAAGGATGGTCTCATTACTTGGAGGGGGTTTCGCAAGAGAGGGAGGAATCCCCCCCGACACGGTAGAGTCTGTATTAATGAGAAAAAATATGGGCAGTATCAGGTTTACTGTCTAGAAGGAGAGTAGGATCGACCGATGATTGGATCAGATCAACCAATGGTGGATTGGATAGACCACTTTAGCACTCTTCAGAGGAAGAGTGGGACTGACCAAGGAAGGGACTGGATCAGTCACTTTGACATTCCTCAATCGAGGAATGGGATCGACTGATGGCAAAGATGGATCGACCACTTTGTCACTCTTCAGAGGAAGAGTGGGACTGGCCGAGGAAGGGACTGGATCAGTCACTTTGACATTCTGCAATGGAGGAATGGGATCGACCGATGGTGAAACTGGATCGACCACTTGATTTTCATTCTCCAAGGGAAGAATGGGGTCGACGGGTGGAAACGGATCGACCTATTTGGTGTCACTCTCTAACGGGAGAGTGGGATCGACCGAGGATGAAAACAGATCGACCAATTTGGTGTCACTCTTTTGATGAAGAGTGGGGATGACCGAGGATGGAACTGGATTAGTTACTTGGGTTCATGGTTCAATCGAGGAGGAAAATAGATTGACCACCTGATCAACCAGACTGATCGGGGATGGAACCAGATTGACCAATCCATCAACCAATGATGGTTCAGAGGAAATATTATGATAACCTTTTGGGAGTTGATTTTTTTCCAAAAGAGAAGAAGCCTCGTCCATGCGAGGACAAAGGTGAGAGTAATGATTACCTTTACATAACATGCAAGGGAACTTGACAATTTTCTTCTTCTTACCAACCTGAACATCACTAGTTGACGGGGTATCATCGACATGACTGACAGAGGTCGATGACGTGGAGGACCACATTTCTAAGACCTGGGTAAGACTGGGGCAATCCCTCAGAAAGTGGTCACCCTTACAAAGGCTGCAAGGGAATTTGGGTTTTGGATTCTTCCTTTTAATCTTGTTGACCTCATCAACACTCCTAGTACTATTAATAGTAGCTAGTTTCTTAGAGCCAACATCAGATGTTGTTGGGGCCTTTGTCCTTTTCATGTTCTTCTTCTTCTTCTCTTTCCATTTCTTCTTCTTCTCATCAACCTGGCTACTTGATTTAGAGCTTTCACTAGGCGAAGAAGGAGAAATGGAAGGTGACTTGATGGGTGAAGAAGGAAAAAAGTCGACATGAGGTTGATTTGTGGGTGGTGTATTGACATCCAAAGTATTAGGTGCAACTGAAACATTGGGAGGATTCAGGATCACCAGAGTGGGGAACAACCAAACTGGTAATCCAATAGTGAGTCCTAGAAGACTCAGTGTGGCAACATATGGAGGACCAAAGTTTCCAAATGAAGGAAAGGTATAAGGTTCCCTAGAAGAAGGGGTTCCTCCATTGGTACTCCCAAGATTCGATGCCATTAACACTAACTCGACCTAAGGTCCACTAAGTAAAACAAACAACACACGCTACGAATCTAAGAAGCAATCAATCAAACAAACCTTCCTATGATGAAACCACTAGTTGGTGATGAAATCCAACGTCGCGAGATCAAAATAGGAAGGGGCAGGGATAGAGCAGGTGGATCAGTTACGTTGGCGTCCTGCTTAATGGACTTACGCCTTGGTGCAAGCTTCCATGCAGTAATTATGGATTTACCCTCCAAGGAGCCCAAGTGAGTTAGACCAATGTCTGTTCCAGGTATAGTGAGACTCCCCTTCACTGTCACCTTGTGTGAGACCCTAAATATTGTGGCTACTAAGGTCACCAACTCATAGTCATCCCCTGGGTGGGTACAGTCGACAGTTCAATCAGAATGTATGGGCAGGATAACAAGTCCGAAATCAACTTGAAAGGCTTCCACTGAACATTGTGGGTATACCTTCTAGTGACCCCCAATATACAATCTGACCACTACAAACAGTTGGGCCACTGAGGGATAATCTCCGTAACTCACTCGAATGTGACCTCGTCCGTAACCCCTGTGTGAGAGGGTCATCCTAGGAAGACTAATACGACAATTGGATTTAACTCTCCCTACCACAAGATACTAAGTTTGTTTGATAGCTTTGGAAAGTTATCCTTTCAACCTATTCCAAATCCCTAAACCTTAAACTAATGTAGGTTTGCTAACAAAGATGAAAAAATTATAATAAATTTTAGTTAAGCGTTGATTTTAATGGTTGTTGTTTACTCAGAGGGTGTACGAAAGTGAAATTGATGGAATGATGACTCAATTCCCAAAAATATGCATGAAATATGATAAGCAATGACTGGAGATTCTGGGTTCGATCCCCAGTGGAGTCGCCAGGTTCTGTTGTAGGAAAATCTCCCTACGAACATGTAGATTGCCTCAAAGAGCTTGACCTTAACTCTAAGACATAAAATGCTTAATGTGGACACTGACTTCCTTTTAAATATATACAAACTAACACATGAGAAGGAAGGAGAACAGGAGTACCTCTTTATCGACGTTTGTCCCTGCACGCTCCGAGTTGAGCTCCGATCCTTTGCTCCTCACCGAGTCCTATAGACAAACAAGATACGACCACTTCCTACTCTATTGATATTAGCTTGAAAACAGATCTATCTATCAATGATAAGTTCATGTAATATCAGACACAAACTAGAAAGAAACAGGACAAGCATGTCATATTAATGAGAATAACGACAACAATACTTACATTCGTAGATGTGAATGTGACAACTTCGTCAAGTCCCCTTCGTCTAACCCTTGCTTGAAAGATCCACAACCTGGATGAAAGCAGCTTCACTGATCAGTCTCCTTTGGCTGACTGTGTGTTTCCTATAAGATCATAGGTTTCATGCTAGCAATTCTTCCCCATTCCAGCACCACTTATGAGATCATAAGTTTGGTGTGATTCTCCTTTTTCAGTCCTCTTTCACCATTAGAAAGCTTGCTTATATAGGTTAAGAGGAGATTAAACTCTTGAGTTATCTTTAGAAAAAGTTGAGGAACTTCCTCCTTAGGTCAAGGATCTCCTGATGGAACCAAGAATTCCAATGCAACTTCCTTTTAAACTTGAAATATCCTCCCCTTATTCTTCTCAACGGGCCAACTACTGCCTCAGATTAGGCAGCGCTCCGTCAAAATGGGCATCAGAGCATTCTAGCACTCCCTAGGAAGCTTGAGGGAAGCACCAACACTCCAAAGGTGGATAGCGCTCCTTCAGAAGGGCAGGAAAGCATTATAATTCTCCCTGAGGCCTTATAAGGGAGCGCCAACACTCCTAAGGCTGATGTAGGGGAGCGCTCACCCTCATAACCTTTGTTTAAGAGCTCTTCTCAGGTGTTAAGAGTTATTTGACTTCAGTTAATGAATTCCTCTTCTCTAAATCAAGTGTATGAGATGTTTTAAGTGCCTCCTTAGTGTCATCGTTATGGCAGTATGCTTGAACAACGTCTGCCACACTTGTGAACAACTTGCGACACTTGCAAAAGTTGTAAGGTAGATGCGACACTTACGACAATTGAGAGGAACATGCGACACTTATCCAGTTGAGTAATTTTGACGTGTAACACCATGATCATGCGAATTAGCCTTGGTTTCATCACCAAACTTTTGCATGACCCTTTATTCCTTGATCTACTCCTTAGTACATTCTGTTTCAATCAGTTAGTTGAAGACTGGTTGACTAGTTAACTCAGCTAGGTGGAAGTTCACTCCCGTAACTGCCTGAGAGACTAGACTAGGTGGCACTTCACTCCCATAACTTTTGTTGTCTGTCTAGATAACTCTAGATCACCACTATGGCACATTGGTTCTCCTCAAATGCACATTGATTGAGTTATACATAGTATATCGTGTGTAAATTATTCATTATTCATTACGGTTAATGATAATTCTTCTATTCTTTCTCTCTTTCTTCTTCTTTCTCAATTTCTCTTTGCAAATGTGTGTGGTATTTTATAGATAGATATATTTTGTGTAGGTTCAACACATTTACATGGTATCAAAGCTGACATACTGCTAAGAAAAAGATACACCAAATTTTTTGCAAGTACAAAAGATTGAAGATAGCGGAAAGATGGAATTCCCAAAAGAATCCATTCTTGCACCTTATAATTACTTTGCATGGAAGGAGAAAATAGTCATACATATTTGAACCAGAGGATTGTATAGGTTAACCTTGAACATAGACACATAACTGAAATTAGCCACAGAAAATCCAAGTATCTAAATTGAATGGATGAAGCATTCAAAACGATTTGGAGTCTTATTTCTCTCGATCTCCTTTTTCACATATCTTCCTGTAAAACTCCCAATGAAGCCTTGAACACCTTGGAAGGGTTTTTTGTAAAATATGATGATATGACGGGACACATTCTTGAGGTGTAATTTCTCACATTGGATCCAAAAATCTTCGACAATATCCAAGATTTCTTTACAAAATTTAAGGATTTACTATTGCAACTCAAAACTTGAGGGGTTGATAAATCTAAGGAGAAACACATGGTTCTCACAATTTTCTCCAAACTTGGTCCTAAATTCTCTGTGTTCATATCAACATTCCATTCAGTCAGGTTCTCCTATGGAGCCACCTGGAAGATGCCTTCTCTTGAGGACTTTATCGAATCCCTAACACAAGATCAAACCAAGCTCATCAATATGGGAAAATTCAAAGGTTCAAAGGTGCATGCACTTACTATGCAATATGGCAGACATCAATGTCAGAAATATAAATATAAATACAAAAGAAAATATCATGCACATCTGAGGAAGGAAGGGTACACAAAACCCTTCACCGATGCCTCCGGATCCAAAGGGGGAAAGGGAAGAAAAGGGAATAAATGCTCATACTTCCATACATGATTCCATATCGAATACACATGCATGTAAAAACAAATAGATATAAGGACTCAAATAATTCAGAAAAACAACCTTGGATATCACATCCCCAAGGGTGCCAAGAAGAAGAAGCCAAAAGATTAGAATCCTAAGAAAGAAAATTATAGCCATACCTTGATTGCCATAAACTCTTCTCTTGATTCTTGGATTGTAGATTCAAGAGCATCACATCACATGGATGCCACAAAAGTAGTATATTCTTCATTGGAAGCATGCAGAGGTCCTCCTATTCTGATGGGGGACAACAATCCAGTTGAAGTCACCGACAAAGGAAGGATTGAACTCACCAAAGGAAGCTTCGAGAATGTGTTGCACGTTCCCAAACTTTCTGTCAACCTTATCTCTATGTATTATATGATGAATTATGGCACTGGAAACAAATTCATATTAACGCCAAATGAAGTGGAAATCTATGACATGAAAACCAATTCTAGGGTTGCTACTGGTGAGGTAAATCAAAATCTAGATTGTATACATTTTCTGAATTTATTGAACTAGATTCTACCTTACTGCTTACCCATGCTGATGAAAGTAGTAGGATATGGTATGAAAGGTTCAGGAATTTGAATTTCAGATATATGCAACAACTTAGAAAGAAAATATTGGTTTATGATCTACCAGACATCCATTTCTCCAAGGGAGTATGTGAGGGATGTGTTCCTGGAAAACACCCTCAAGAAACATTGGACAAAGGAAAGACTCACAAAGATTCCTCTCCTTTAGTTATGATCCATAGTGACCTCATGGTTCCTTTTTCGCATCCATCTATCAACAAAGCAAGGTTTGTTCTCATTTTTTTTTATGATTTCTCACGTTTCACATGGATTTACTTTCTTAGGAAAAAATACAAGGTCTTTCAACACCTCAAAGATTTCAAAGCCTTGGTTGAGACACAATCAGGAAAAAAAATCAAAGTTATTAGAACTGATAACAGGGGAGAGTATGTCAATCATGAATTCCAAAATCTTTTTCATGAGGTATGGATTCAGTTGCATCACATAGTTCCCTACACTCTGCAGCAAAAAAAAATTGTTGAGCGGAAAAATGAATCTCTAAAGGAGATGGCATCTTGCATGCTACATGCAAAGTCACTACAATAGAGACTATGGGCCGAAGAAGTTAATTGTGAAACCTAAATACAAAACATATCTCCCCATAGATCTGTCAAGGATAAGACCCCCTACAAATCTTGGAGCAACCTCAAATGAAAAGTGACCCAATTTCTTATTTTTGGTTCACGTACATGGGCCCAGATTCCCTCTGAAAAGTGGAAGTAACTTGATACATAGAGCACAAAGTGTATCTTTGTTGGATACCCCAACATGTGAAGGGATAAAAACTTATTGATCTTTCCTCAGACTGACTCATCATTGAGAGAAGTGTCCAATTCAAGGAAAGTGTATCGCATGTGTTAGAAAAACAGGACTGTGGAGCAATAAAATAAAACAAATGAAGAAACAAAACATAGAAGATACACAATACAATAGAGACACAGATCTACGTGGCTCACCCAATGTGGGCTACATCCACCAGAGAAATTGCCAGGTCCTTCCTTTATTATTATCCATCATATGAAGGGATACAACCTACAGCAAACCCATTGTAACTTCCTCTTCTTTCTCTCATAGTCTCCTATCTCAGAATACAATATTCACAATCAACCATAGCCACAATACATTTCCCTCATAAAAAAGGGTTGCCTTCTGGGGAAAAAAACCCTAACATAATCTCTACCGTTAGATCTGCGATCTTATAATGAATGGTCCAGATTTATAATGAAATTACAATATACATTTACAAGGCAATTTTTCCTTCGGGGGATTTTCCCCCGAACCCTCGCTGGGGGTCTGCTTGCCCCAAGACCCCCCAGCCGAGGAGATAGCCCCCCCAGACCCCGCAGAAGGGGTACGCCCCCTCTGTACTCCCCCATGTGGAAGAGTGTACATACTTTTGGGGTGTAAATACTTCATGGGGTATAAACATGGCTGAAATAAAGGACCTCTGAATCAGGAAGATAATCAGGCTCCACAACCAACAACATGTACCTTAACAGCTGCATGAAAACACCTTCATTCTCCCACCTGTCTGAGATGATGCGAATGCACATGATGACTCTTCTTTAGATGACAGTTCTGATTCAGAGGAATCATATGATTCAGATATAGAGTCATTATAGTCAGATGCAGAGTCATAGCATCCATATGCATATGTAGAGCCAAAGAAGAGGCCCAAGTAGGCACATACTACTCTTCAGGATGCAGGGGATATTGTTTGTTATCCAACCAATACTAGGAGGACTCGATATTATTTCGAGGAGCCTCCTGTTTCACTCACTGCCACTGAACCATTTCCCTCCGGGCATATTTTCTTGGTTAAGTCTTTAGATCCACAGTCTTAGAGAGAGGCTACTAGAAATCCCTTTTTGGAATCCTCCATGAAAAAGGAGTACAACTCCCTCCTCGAGAACCAGATTTGGAATCTTGTTCCCCTTCCTTCTAGGAGGAAAAATCTCAAATGCATATGGGTTTACAGGACCAAGTGCATAACGGATGGACATATTAGAATATACAAAGCAAGGATTGTTTCCAAAGGCTTTCAGTAGGTGCATGGCATTAACTATGATGAGACCTTCACTCCAGTAGAGAATATGGATTCCATATGATTGGCACATTCCATTGTGGGAGCCAAGGGATGGGAAGTCCATCAGATGGATGTGAAGAATGCATTTCTTCATGGTGATCTCTCTGCGGAGATCAATATGGAGCAGCCCCAAGGATTTATGTAGGACTCATCTTTGGTCTGTCGATTGAAGAAGTCCCTTTATGGCCTCAAGCAGGCTCCAAGGGCATGGTATTCCAATATAGACTTCTGCCTGTCGTCACAAAACTTTGTACATTGTAAATCAGTCCCAAATGTCTACATGATCAGGATGGTTGATTCACTTCTATTCTTAGTTATGTATGTTGATTATTTGTTGATCACCGGTTGATCGACTTCAACGATTGCTGCAGTCAATAGGGTTCTACATGATAGGTTTTTGATGATGGACATGGGTCCGCTACACTTCTTCCTTGGAATCGAGATCAGTCGGGATGCATTAGGCATCAAAATGTCTTAGGCCAAGTATGCATGGGATCTCCTTGATATATTTCACATGACAGACTACAAGTCTTCTTCAACTCCTTTCCTATCAGGAGTCAAACTTGAGGATGGTAGGGATGCTCCATTGGTTGTCATCACACTGTACAAACAACTAGCGGGGATTTTTTTGTATCTCACACACTCCAGACCAGACCTCTCCTATGCATTTGATGCAGTTTCCAGGTTCATGTAGGAGTCGCATAAGCTACATTGGAAGACTGCAAAGTTTATCCTTCGATACGTAAAGGGAACCATCACATTTGGGATTCATTATGCAGCAGACTCTACATTATATCTCATCGGGTTTACTGATTCTGAATGGGCTAGTGACATCACTGATCGCAATTCCACATATGGTTACTCACTCAGTCTTGGTTCTGGGAATATCTGTTGGTCAATAAAGAAGAAAGATGACATTTCTCTATCTTCAGTCGAGGCATATTATAGAGGGGTAGTTAACATAACCATTCAGGCTATGTGTCTACAACATTTTCTCACTAAGTTGGGCGTTCAGTTTCATCGATCGATCATCATTTGGTGTGACAACCATAACACTCTGAACCTCTTCAAATATCTAGTTCAGAGGCAACGAACGAAGCACATCGAGATTCACATGCACTACATCTAGGACTTAGTACAGGAGGGGATTATCGATCTATAGTTTTTTCCTTCAGCAGAACATATGACATACATCTTCACCAAGACCTTCATTGAGAAGAAGTTCCTTTCTATGCGAAGTCATATTGAAGTGAATGACACAATTTCCTAGCAATTGTCAGTTCTTATTTTTACATACATTGTACCTTGAGGGAGGGGTTTCCCTCTTTCCTCACTTTATTTTCAGTTTATCTTTTGTATTTGGGTACCTAATATGGCCTTGTTGTCGAGACCCATTATTTATTTTCACCATAGTGATGTTTAGGGGGGGGTGTTGGCGTTACTTCACACACACCTAGGATTTATTTTTCCTAAGGTTTTTCCTTGTTTATTACTCATGGTTAGTCATTATTCAGTCTCCTATATTTTAGGGGACAATATTCCACCTAGAGAATATTCTCTTCAGTTGACACTTCAGTTTGACTAGTTGAGTTGAGTCTAGATGTTGCATTGTTTTTGTCAGCATGCATCATTGGGATCATCACCATGATAATGCGCATTAGCATCGGTTTCATCACCATATTGGATCATTACCCTTGATTCCTTGATCTACTCTTCACTACACTATGTTTAAGTTAGTTAATTGAAGATTGGTTGACTAGTTAACTTAGCTAGGTGGAAGTTCACTGTCGTAACTTCCTGAGAGACTAGACTAGGTGGCAGTTCACTCCCGTAACTGTTGGTGTGTGTTCAGATCACTCTAGACCACCACTATGGCGTATTGGTTCTCCTCTAGTGTGCATTGATTGAGTTATACAGAGTATATCATGTGTAAACTATTCATTATTCATTACTGTTAATGAGAATTCTTCTATTCTTTCTCTCTTTCTTCTTCTTTCTCAATTTATCCCTACAAATGTGTGGCATTTTCTAGCTAGATATATTTTGTGTAGGTTCAACACATTTACAATTATTTCTTTTGATTTCCTGAAAATTGAATGCCCATATCAATTTTCTAGGTGAATAATTATATTTTGTTGTCCAATACCTTTCCAATGCCTTCTTCCATGGTCAATTCTGAGTCTTGAGTATAAATTTATGGCACTTCGAAGTTAGTTGGCTCTTAAAATTTACCCTCCACTATTTGTCCTATAACTTCCTCATAAAAGCTCCATTTGATGAACAATTTACATGATTAGAATTATCTCTTCGGGCTATTTCATTTAAGTTGTAGAGACAAATTGTACCTTGGTACACTGTGTTCTCAAGGTTTTTGAGTAGCTAAAAGTGTTGTTTAAGGCCTCAAAAACGTGCTACAAAAATATGACCTTCAAAGAGTATAAAATGTCGCAGAAATTCACTGATTTTCTACTATTGTAGACCATCCAAACGACTTCGTGCACACAAATTTGAACATGTACACCCATATTTAGCATGTGCAACAACACCATAAGGTAGCACATGCTCCATCCACCTATAACCAATGTGGATCATTTCTCTGTTGCATCAATAACTGGTGCACACTACTTTTGTGTCGTGTGCCAATATCTATCGCGCACAATTTTGGTTCATGAACTAATACCTGTTGCGTGCAATTCTTGTGTCACATGTTAATATTCTGCGTGCATTGCACTCTATGCACTACACCATTCCAAAGTTTAGTATGCTCCCACCATGCACCAGTACTCCATGCGCACCATTAATTAAAGTATCGCACGACATGAATATACCTACATTATGAGCACACCAATATAATTCCTCTACGCTCTACCAATCCTGCGCACACCATGCATGCCAATATTTTGCATGAGAAAACCCAATAGGCACCGCACAATGATAAATTTAGTGCACACATTCGCGTACCATTATTTTTCATGCATTACCACTCTGCACCATGCAACGCTAAATTTAACTGTGCACACCCATGCACCAAATATTTTCTGCACATTACCACTCTACACCGCACAACACCAAATTTAAGTGCGCACACCTGCACACCAATATTTTCTGCGGATTACCACTCTGCACCAAGCAATGCCAAATTTAAGTATGCACACTCGTGCACCAATATTTTCCGCGCATTACCACTCTCCACCGTGCATTTCCAAATTTAAGTGCACACACTCGTGCACCAATATTTTCTACACATTATCACTGTGCACCACACAGTGCCAAGTTTAAGTGCACACACGTGCACACCAATATTTTCCACTCATTACAACTCTGCATTGCGTAGCACCAAATTTAAGTTCACACACCCACACACCAATATTTTCCATGCATTACAAGATTTTCACTGTGCATCATGCATTTTTAGTGCACACACCTACGCACATTCATTTTCATGCACATCAATTCCTCGTGAATTTCGTTGTAGAAATTGGGGATTTTGCCAAAAAAAATCCCAATTTTCACCATAGGCATTCTGCAACTATGAAATTTCTTCAATTTCACCCCGATAACACCAATTCAACCTTGGAAACAACAAATATCTACTGGTTGACATTCCTGGAATGAATTTTCCCAAACTCAATTCACAAATTGAGAATTTCAATCAACTAATCTTGCTCCATATGTCATGGCTTCCCTATAAATTCAAATTCGACCAATTCCAGGTCTGAATTTGCTAAAAAATATATTAAATTAAGAATATCTCACTACTTGGCCAAATTTCTCAATTTTCCCATGAATTTAACAACATAAATTGGGGCTTTTTCCCAATTCCATGCAATTACTTCTAATTTTTAACATGGACGCTCTGTAACTTGACATTTTTCCACTTCAAAATCAATTCTCTGTGAAATTTCACTTCAATTAAACTTGCTCGGCCCATCCAGGATCAGTTTTGAAAACTGGAGTTTTGATACCATATTATAGCATCCCAAGCATCCAACTGGGCTATGCCACATAAAAGTTTCGAACTATATACAAATTAAAACATATACACACATAAAATCTTGTAGAAATTTATATACAAAACTTAAAACAAACACACACATTCTGCAAATGCACAGATTCATACAACATAATAATAAAAATACACATGCAACACACATAGGAAAAACCCTTAAAAATAAATGCATAAATGATAATGCAACACATAATTTAACACACAATTGACACTTATCTTGGTAAAAATATCACCAATTGCGTTTATACCTTCCATGAACCTCTCATACTTAGACCATGCTGCTCATCACTCTCAACAGTGGGTCACCTCCGAGCTGGAACTAAAATCCACCTGACTAAAGGGATTCCTAACCAGGTTGGTGTATCTTAGACAGCAAGAAGATCTTTGTAACATGTGCCAACTCAAACTAAGATCCTCCAGTCCCTCATTCCCCACATGTTTGTCCCACCCCAGAAAGTGTGCCCCTTCTTTTCTCAACAGTCCTTCGGTTTCACTACTTCCTTTCCAAGGCTTCAGCAATAGGCCAGACAAGAAGACTCAAATCCCTGTAGCTATAGTTTGGCACCTTTGGGAGATCAATTCCCAACAATTCTCTCACCTAGAGAAAATTGCTCACGAGCATAACAAACCGCCTCTTCAATATCCCACGATCTTGACAAATCGCTTCTTCAGTCTAGCTCTTAACCTAACCAGGTACAGATACAGGTAGAGGTATAGGTAGAGGTACAAATGCAGGTACAAGAAGGAACGAAGGATAGTTGAACGCGTGACTGAATGATGATGGAATCCCATGGAAAATGAACTATGTCCAAACTATATGTATGCATGTTCCCAACTTGACACTTGTCATGTTGAGGAGTACTTTGGCCCACTTGTCCCCATCCTTAGAACTTTAGGATAAAATAATTGTTCATACTTTTTACTTTAAGGAATATTAATATAATATTCCTTTTTGTCTTAAGCTCCCTATCTTAGTCCCTTATCATTAAATTTTATCCCCCTTTCCCTAACTAGTGGAGTTTAGTCCCCCATACTCTTTTATCATGGTCAGTCTACTCACATCGATGTATTATATTAATGATAAGACATATACAAAAATAGGCTCACTGGCCTTCAACGTCTAGGTTCTTCGACCTAATTCATCACATAAGCCTCCTAGCTTATAATAACTAGCTCACTAACCTATAAAACACAACATATACACAAAGACTCTCTTTCCTCAAAATTGCACACACTTAAGTTTGTTGGGAGCAGTATCCTAGAATGTGCACACTTCATCATTTTAGTGCGCAGTACATGTGCGCACTATACCAGGGAAGGTGCATGCAAAAATGATATCAGCAACTCACCAACTTAAGTACATTTTTATTTACATTTACAGTTCTGGTTCGGCCTTGGGGTATTACAATGTGTCATTGTATGAATGACGTGGTAGGATATACATTAACATGTCGACTGATGTGGCACTGACTGGTCTAATGACTGGCAGTACAAAAAATGAAGTGGCATGATGACTGGGTGTTGACGTAGCCATATGAAAGATGATGTGGAAGTGATGTGTCTACTAAATGGTATGTATGATGGATGATGTGACAACACCATAGGATTCCATGTGTGAGGATGATTTGGCCTTTTCATGGGTCCAAATGGACCAGTAAAAATTTACCATGTTGCATTCGTATGGATGCCACATGGCAGTATGGAGGCTAACGTACCTATTGATGTGGCAGTATGGAGAGTGACATGGTGAAGTGACTGAGAATTATGAAATATGATGTGGAACTAATGTATGTTATGACTGGGAGTTTACTATACGTTGAATAGAATATTGACCTAGCATCATACAAGTGATGTGGTGTTGACTGTGTGGGGGGTTGAGCACCATGTGGGCCAATCATGAGATACCACCTGGCAATCAAAATTTTCCCAAATAGGGCTAGGTGCCAAAAATAAAAATAAAAATATAAAGGGTCGGCCAATGGACCGATCGGTGTAGGACCCAGTGGTTGGACCAGCTCATGGCCAACCAAAAAATGAACGGGAGCATTAATTAATAGGATATTAGTGAATGGTTTAATTTTAATACAGTTTAAAAAAATATATATTTACAACACAATATAATGGTTATGAAAAATAGGGAGGGCCCGAGGTATGACCCCCGAACCTCCCCCAAATTTAGCAGCGTCTATAACCAATGCGCCATAAGTGGCGTTTTGTAAAATTTGCCCACAAAATTTAATATAAACAACTATTTTTCCATCTATGGGGGAGGTCCAGCAAGCGCCCAAGTATGTTCCATTATTGGCATGAATTTCGAGGTTTTTTAGGCATTTATTGTAGAGGTATGAACCTATGTGGCATGGAAAATGAGGCAATGAACCCAGGGGGGTCTAGAAGTGATAGTGACATAATTGTACGAAAGTATAGATATTTTTGCACAATTTCTCACGACAAATACAATGATGCAGTTTGTTTTGTGATCTAAGAATAATATTTTTAGGGATCATGGAAAAATCCCACTTTTGTCATTAATGAATGGAACAAACTTTGAGGCAAAGCTGCATTTAACATGATAGGTCGAGTTTACAATCAAAAGTTGTAGAATGACAAGACAAACCTGTTGTGCTATGTATATTGATATTTGAGCAACACTTTGAGTAACTTGCATGAAAACCAATCTAGGTTTTATGCATTTATGATTTTTGCCTCTTTTTGGAAATTGAAAAATAATGAATGTATGTTGCAAATTCTTATGATCTTTGAGTGTTGCAACAAGACAATAAGATCTGAATTATTGTAGGAAATTTATTGTTTAAGCCTTGGACACAAACTGAGATTGTTTCGTAAGAGGCCATTTTGAAACTTTGACATAAATTAGTCATGTTTAAATCCAAAAGTATCAGGATTGTGAGACAAGTATGATGATGATGGTATTTTCCTTATTTATTGTGTTTCACATGTTTGTAATGGGGGGTTTAAAAACCATAGAGTTTACCACCCATGCACATTTGGGGGTATTTTCCTTAGTGGTAATGTTTCCTTGAAATTAATGTTAATGATGTAAAAGGTTATAAATAGTTACTCTTGAAAGTGATGATGAGAGAGAGGGATTTTGTTCTATGCCTAAACCTTGTAAGCCTTGTTGGAAAAATTGTAATGGGTTTTATAGCCATTTTTTAGTGAGAGGCATTGTTTTTCCTAGGCCTGAATTGGAAACGTTGTAATGGGTCTTGTAGCCACTGTTGAGTGAGAGGAATGTTTTTTCCTAGACATGTGTTGGAAATATTGTGATGGGTCTTGTAGCCACAATTGAGTTAGATGAATTGTTTTACCTAGTTTTGTTTAACAACATTGTAATGGGTCTTGTAACCATTATTGAGTGAGAGGCATTGTTTTTCCTAGGCCTATTTTGGAAATCATTGTAATTTTGTCCATGAGTGTTTATAAACTCTTGGAAAGTATGGTATTTCTTTGAAAACTACAAAGTTGTAATCCATGTATTGTCAACTACAGATGAAAGTCTTGGAATCAACATCCTTATTCTAAAGTACAAAGGCGGAGGAGAATAAGGGTGCATCCTTTCAGAGATATTTGTTATGAATATGAAGGAATAAACTATAAATTTTCATTGGCGCAAGTGTTTTCATCATCATCCTCATTCCAAATCATAAAGGTCAAGGAGAAGATGGGTGTTTCCTTTCAAAGAATTTTTTTATGTAGATCAAGCAGTGGGAAAGTGCATCATGGAGTGTAAGACACTTCCTAAAAGCTGGTTGTAGAGATTCAAGTTCAATTTTCTCTCTATAATTTTGGAGGACCAAAAGTAATTTTTGTAGGGAGGTATGATCCAGTGGGATCTCCACAGAAAGATTCATTACTTTGCACACTATGGATAAGATCATTAAAATGGTGATTGATGATTGGTGACAAATTTAAAAGGAATTATTAATGCTTCATATGATACAAATGATTAAATGTTTTTAGCATAATGTACTCATGTGTTTTTCATTTAATTTGTAAAAAGGTATTTGAAATTAAGTGAGGAAATCCAACTCACAAATTATTTTCCTAGTTTTAATGGGAAATTAGTTTTATGTGAGAATCTTACCTCACAAATTAGTTTCCTAATTTTAAGGGGAATTTGGAAGTATCATGAGTTGGTTTGGGATTATTCCTCATTATATCCCAAGTAGTTTCCTAGTCTCAAGGGGAAGTTAAGGTTGGTTGAGATGATTTCTCATTTTTGTCCTTGAGTTGTTATTAGATCCTAAAATTGTGGATATTATATCCTTGAATTATGGAGAGAGGGAAATTGCATAATTTCCTTATGTAAACATTGTAAAGGGGAGAACTTGGAGGACTACTTGGAGGCCCTTGAGGCCCCTTGTTGGATTACTGAGAGGGGGGGTGAATTAGTAATAGAGAAATCTAATCATTTTTAACCATATAATGCAAGTGTTATATCAATGTAGCATTATCATCCAATATTTACAGAGTAGATAAACAATGAACAAATGAACAATAATACGCATACACAGTACACCAGTTTTTTTACGTGGAAACCCAACGCGGGAGAAAAGCACATAATGTTTTTTCTTATATGTCTTGAAGAATTACATTCATTGGAAGCACCAACTTCCTTTGTTTTCCAGCTGCAACTGGAAGGAGGCTCCAACCCCCTAGTTTCTTAGGATAAAACCTGGGGGAAGCTCCAACTCCCCAATTCTATGGCTACAACAAAAAGGAGGCTACAAACCCCTATCTTTTCCATCTACAACTGGAAGCTGGATACAACCACTTGTCCTTGCCCCATCCAACCACCCTGACATATAAGTAGAATGATGGAACCACTGTCACACTATCACTGTGAGAAATACTTATGTAAACCTGTACCAATCAATCTGCACCAAACAACCTATACTAAAAACCTGAAACATGCATCAACCATGCATCAACTTGTACCTCAACCTGTAATCAACATGTACCATAAACAAGTGCATCAACCATGCACCAACCTATACCAAACAACCTGTAATAAATTTGTACCATAAAAAAGTGAATCAACCATGCACCAACCTGTACCTCAACCTGCAAACCTTCTTTAACTTTAACAAGAGACTAGCATTTTCATCAAACTTTACTTTAGTCTCACATGACTAGTTTTGGATTAGTCAACAACCCTAACTTGAAATAATCATAACTATGTACCTATAATGAATAAATATCTTAAAATAGTGTACAATGTTCTTCAGTTTGCATTGTTAAATTCCTCCAGGTTTCACTACTTGGAACCTCTCATAAAAGGAGTTATAGAAAAAATGGCATACCTTGTTGAATTCTGGCTTATTCTAAAGAGTGAACTTGTAGAGCATGCCTCGCACAGAATATTTTCTGTATGGATCTAAAAATGGCACATAGAATACTAAAGACTGTACTCTAACCAACACATTTTGTCTTAATGAATTTGGATATGTTATGAAGAAGTTATGATGTTTTTACCCGAAACACCTGTTTTAGACTAGTTTCAGGACTAACCACAAACCCTATTTTCCATGGAGTCTAGCTCCAAAAATACAACAACCTAGAAGATGGAATTCATAACACAGCTAATTGGATATGTTTCCTCAATGGACTCCCAATTTTATGGTCTGAATCATTCTATAAAAAATGTTATTGAGAAAATGGTGAGATGACCTGTAAATAACATACCTTAGAAAGCATCATCAAAAGAATTTATCCTCCCTTGAATTTCGACCTTCTTTACTTCACCTTCCCTCTAAAATTTAGCTTAGATATCCTTTGGTTACCTCAGTAACATGTAGATATTCAATATGCTCAAGTGTGATCAAAATGAGAGAGCCTTGCCTCTTATTTATACTCTCCAAGTAGCTTCCTTAGAAGCATCTTCTAGGTCACTTTGCCCACATAGCCACTTTGTCCACATAGTCACCTACGTCCAACTTTTCCCAATTTTCCACTTGTCCATGTATCCAATAGCCACTAGACCACTTAACCCATTTTCCTCATTTTAGGGTTAACCTTCTTATAACCACTTTCCATAATTAGAAAGTTCTCTATTTACTTTATCATTTAAATAATCCTGCTTGATTTTGTCACTTCACTTTATTATTTAAATAACCCTCTTTGACTTTGTCACTTCACTTTATTATTTAAATAATCCTCTTTGACTTTGCCACTACACTTTATTATTTAAATAATCCTCTTTGACATTGTCACTTTACTTTATTATTTAAATAATCATTTTTTACTTTGTCACTTCACTTTATTATTTAAATAATCTCTTCTTTGCAATAACTTTGACTACTTTTACCTTTTGGGGCTTCTAGATGACTCATTGGGGTTCTCCAACTTCACATGGCCATAACTCTCTAACTGTGAAGAGTTATGTGACATTACGCATACCAACAAAAATGGAATGACATGTACTATCCATATAGAATAGTGTTACCTTCAAATATATCAAAACTCATAAAATTATACATAAAACAAACTTGGGTCCATTACCAAAACCTTTGTGCTACCATAATTTACTACCATACTTTCTTCAAGAGTTGAAATCAATGACAACCAACCCAATTAATCAACAATATCCCCCTTTGGCATTGATGGAAACACTCTGATGCAATACTGAAATCATATCACTCATGCTCCCCTTGGAACCATACCTGCATCTTTGTGACCAATTCTCCCCCTGGAACCATGCCTCTATCCTCTGCATCTGATAAATCTCTCCCCCTTTCTCATCAATGGAAAAGTTATCTTTCCATTTGGGGCTGCTCCCCCTAATTGACTCATGCGATCTCCCAACCTGAACTATCCTCTTTATGGTGCTTCCTCATGTACATCTAAGACATATAAGATAAGTATTCAAAAGAATTCATTTTGGAGTAGAAATAAATCTGATTCTCTGGCGAAGATCCTCAAAGGCTTCCCATGGAAGTAGTTTTGTAAAGATTTCTGCCACTTGTTCTTTTGTGCCCACATATTCAACTTTGATGTTCTTTTCTGCAACATGTTCCTATAGAGAGTGATACTTGATTGGAATGTTCTTCATGTTGGAGTGCATCATCGGGTTCTTTGAGATAGTGATGGCTCTTGTATTATCACAATAGATTGGAATGGGCTCATCGTATTCAATCTATATATCTGTCAGAGTTTGTTTCATCCATAGAACATGTGTACAACATGATGTTGCTGCAATATACTCTGCCTAAGATGTATATAAATATACTGATGATTGTTTCTTGCTTAGCCATGATACTAAACACTCACCCAAGTAGAATGTTTCTTCATTGGTGCTTCATTGGTCATCAATGAAACCTACCCAATCTGCATCTGTGTATGTAATAAGTGATAGATCCTTTCCTTTTGGATACCATAATCCAAACTTTTCTGTTCCTTTGAGATATGTGAAAATCCTCTTCACTGATAATACATGTGATTCCTTTGGTGCTGCTTTAAATCATGCCACCAATAGTAGGCTACCAATCATTGACATGTACTACCTCTGATCTTGTTGGTCCTCAACCAAGTTTTTAAGAACCTTGGTCGTGATTTGACCATTTTTGGGACCTCAACAGGCTGGTAGAAGATGAAACACCTAGGTGAAGCAGAGATCGCGAGATCTTGCCCCCCTTTGTGGGATTTTTGGGTTTTAGGTTTTATGTAACGGGTATGGGATGTTGGACCATGGGTTTTACCCATGTTTAGGCCCCTTTTATAATGTATAAATAAGTATCTAGGTGATGTAAGTAGGTAGTGTTAAGTGATAGAGTTTGAGATCTAAGTGGGCTTTGTGAAAGATATGTAGACCAGTGTGGTAAGTGAAAATGTTTGTGAATTCCTTGTGCATATCGTACGTTGAGACTTGCAACATAAGTGAAAGTGACTTGTAGTGTTGTGTGCACAGAATGTGTAAGGCTTTGTGCTTGGGCCCAAATCGGGGAAGGAGGATCTAGCGAGGTGCATGCAGATCTCATGTCCTATGCGGAGTGAGCATGGTGGCTCTGTGCATGTAAGAAGATTGGAAGAAGCTAATCAAGAAGAAGAAGAGTTGGTGGACGTATACCCACATTGGGGTGAACCACATATATATTGTGTTATTGTGCTTTGTGTTATATTGCTCATGTATTTGCTTAGTGAACTATTTTATTGTATGATAGGTAGATCCATGGATGCTTAGTGCTTATTATATGAATGAATGTTATATCTACTCTGATGCTATGTGCTATTTGGTTAGATGTGCTTAGATCTTGATTAATACTGTGTTGTTATGTAATCAGGGTTTTAACCTGCGATGTGAGTAAGGGTTAAAGACTAATGAATTTGAACTGCTAAGTTCTCTGTTAAGTATTTGATCACAAATATGCGTCCTAGCTAGGTTGTAGACACTTGAGTCCTACAACCCCCCCACCTATACCTTGAGTGAGACTTCATAAAATTCAGAGGTGTTTCTGAAAGGGCCGATAGTTAGGGTTTTGTTGATGCGTTGTTAAAGCGTTGAACCTTGGGTCTGCCCCTGTGCCAATAAATCTATAGACTTTGAATCATCATCTTTTCTCAACTTGCAACTGGTTTGCATGGGAGTGATAATTGGTTTGCAATCTTCCATTCCTAACCTCTTTAGCATTTCTTTGATATACTTGGTTTGAGAAATAAAAATTTGATCCGGATTTATGTAGGAACACAATGAAATACAGAAATACACATAAACGCAGAGATGCAGTGGAAATAAGACTTCATTTCATTAATAACAAATGACTGAAATATGCTTACAGACAGAATGGAAATAAACTAGTTAGGGTGCTGGTAGCTTATCTCTGAGAAGAGATGTGTCTGCTACTCGCATCTATGAGAAGATCATTACAATGAGGCTCTAGAGGCCTTTTTACAATAGACGAGAATGCCAAAAGTCATAGACATCCAAAAACCTAACCCTAGGAGATGAAGTGCCAAAAGTCATGTGGGACCCGTTTGGGTAAGTTAGTACATCAACTTCTCGGGGTCGTAACTTTTGCATACGATCTCCGTTTTAGGCGTGTGATAGCTCGTTGGAAAGGTATCATCGAGGAGATTCATTTTGGGGGCTTAATGATTCCTTTGGTTATCATTGAGAACCTCGATCTCAAAAAACCTTCATTTAGGCCCTCAAAATGGCCCCGGAAGTTAAAACCTGCTAAAAATAGTAAATTGCCAAAATTGTCAGAAAACTGTTTTGAGCCAGTCGGAAAAGGTTGGTGGCCGCCAATATCCACCTGGATCAATCCTCCCTCCTTAGGAAGCAATGGTCTCCATTGTGTTGAGTTCCTCCATGAGATGAGGAAACTTCTGCTGAACTTGGTCCCTGGTGAGCCATTTGCCTTGGTGAAGGAGTTGGCCTGCTTTGACAACTCGATATAGCAGTATCTTTTGTTTTCGAGTGTGCTTGATATGTGTATCCATGATCTGATCAGTTCTGGCTTGTTCCATGCAGTCTGGATGTAACTCTATTTGTGTGAGTTGTTCTGCCATGTCAGATGTGTCTAGTAGAGGTGGAAAGTAGTGCCGAAGGCGGTCCACATTGAACACTGGGTGCAGACCAAGGAATGCTGGAATGCTGAGCTCAAATTCATTTTCCCCTATAGCCTTGGTGAGGGTGTATGGACCATATCGAAGTGGACGAAGCTTGTGGTGGGGTCTAGCGAGGCACTCCTTTTGCAAATGCAGCCACACTTTGTCGCCCACTTGGAAGTTGTGTCGCACTCGATGTTGATCATGTCATTGCTTGTACTTAGCATTGGCTCTATCCAAGATGTCATGAACCTGTTGGCGGATGTGTTGAATGTGCTCAATGAAGCTGTTTACCTTATCCACCTCAGACTAGACATGAGCTGAATCTTCCTGAGTAGCCACAAATGGCATGGCTATGTCAATGGGACAGAGTGGTTGGAATCCCAAGCCCACTTGAAAGGGGCTATGGCTAGTTGAGCTATGGAGAGCCCGGTTGTAGCTGTGTTGTACATAGG
>ML786639.1:781265-811672 GCA_009831015.1 Picea engelmannii | reverse complement strand
TTTAACACCAAATGTTTCTCTGAATCTTTGATACCCAACTTTGTGCGTAGGGTATGAAACATATTCGTCATCTCATGCACATCTTGGTCCCTTTGCTGCCGCAACGTAGTCCATTGTATGTATTTGTCCTCATAGCTCCCCACAGGATAATATTGTTCCTTGATGGCGTCTCAGAAAGAATTCCAAGTAGGTGTGGCTGAGAAAAAAGAGGGTTCTCCCTTTCCCTCTTGCTCCGAGTAGGTTTCCCACCAGTCCTTGACATGGGGGGCGGCTTTGAGGAGTGCGAAAATAATTTTTTCTCGATCGAAAAAGTCATGAACCGAGAAATATCCTTCTAACAGATTCAACCATCTATCTACGACATTTGCATCTATTTGTCCATCAAATATGGGAATGTCAAAGTTTACTTGTACCTTAAAAGGAGTGGCACCTCCAGAGTGGCTTCTGGATGTCGATGCACTGCCAGTCAGAATCCGTTGAAGAATCTGGGCAAAGTTGTCCATCATCGCGTTCCTTTGTTTCTCGAGGGCCTCCTCGAGCAACATTTTGATAGGATATCCTACTCCCTCATCTTTCTTTTCTTCCCCCATGGGCGGTCATCGGGGTTTGCGAGGCTGATCTTGCAAAGGTTCAACCAGATCGAGCCCCAACACCTTATACCCCGATCTCATTGGGGACATGCAAAGAAGGATCGAGAATGAGAAGACCGCTCTGATACCCCTGATCTAGATTTATGTAGGAACACAATGAAATACAGAAATACACATAAACGCAGAGATGCAGCGGAAATAAGACTTCATTTCATTAATAACAAATGACTGAAATATGCTTACAGACAGAATGGAAATATGCTTACAGACAGAATGGAAATAAACTAGCTAGGGCGCTGGTAGCTTATCTCTGAGAAGAGATGTGTCTGCTACTTGCATCTATGAGAAGATAATTACAATGAGGCTCTAGAGGCATTTTTACAATAGATGATAATGCCAAAATTCATATACATCCAAAAACCTAACCCTAGGAGATGAAGCGCCAAAAGTCATGTGGGCCCCATTTGGGTAAGTTAGTACATCAACTTCCCAGGGTCGTAACTTTTGCATATGATCTCCGTTTTAGGCGTGTGATAGCTCGTTGGAAAGGTATCGTCAAGAAGATTCATTTTGGGGGATCAATTATGCCTTTGGCTATCATTCAAAACCTATATCTCAAAAAACCTTCATTTAGGCCCTCAAAATGGCCCTGGAAGTTAAAACCTGCTAAAAATAGTAAATTGCCAAAATTGTCAGAAAATTGTTTTGAGCCAATCGGAAAAGGTGGGTGGCCACCGATATCCACCTGGATCAAAATTCCTTGGTTTCTTTGGCGTATCTGAAGACCCAGAAAGAAGGATAGTTATCCAAGTAATTACATTTCAAATTCATTCTACATGTCCTTTGCAAATTTATGGTTTAACCTGTCATCAATACTTCCAAAAATAATATCATCAACATAAACTTAAATTAATAAAATACTATCTTCAGTTACCTTGATGTAGAGGTTGTTGTCTGCACTTCATTTTCTCAACCCTGACTATTGTAGATATTTATCCAGTCTAGAGTACCATGCTCTAGGAGCCTATTTTAGACCATATAAGGTCTTCTTTAATTTACATAGATAATCTGGGTTCTATGACAACTGAAATCCTTCTAGTTTTTTAATGTAGACTTCTTCTTCAATTTCCCCATTCAGAAAATATGATTTTACCTCCATCTGATACACTTTAATATTTTTGGAGCATGCATAAGCTAAAAGAAATCGGATTGCTTCCATTCTGGCAACTGAGGAAAATGTCTCTTCAAAGTTGAGTCCTTCAACTTGTGGATATCCCTTACATACCAATATAGATTTGTTCCTTGTAACTTGTCCTTCTTCATTCAATTTATTCCTGTATACCCACTTTGTGTCGATCACATTCTTATCATTTGGTCTTGGAACCAATTCCCAAGTGAAATTTTTCTCTATTTGATCCAATTCTTCATCCATGGCCTTATTCCAAAATTCATCCTTGCTGGCCGTTTCAAAACCGATTGGTTCAATTGTAGATGAGAGTGATAGGTACATTTGTTCTGGTGAACAGATTCTTCTTTAGTCTCAACTCCTACATCTTTGTTTTTGATAATATGATCTGAAGAATGATTCTTCTGTACTCATCTGCTAGGTGTCTTTGGAGGCACTTGTTGAACTTTCTCTTTTGCTTCAATCAGAGCCTCTTCATCTTCCCCTTCTAATTATTTTTCAGCTTCTCCTTCTTCTTCGTAGAGATGTTCCATTGATTCATTTTCTTCTTCCTTTACGTCTTGTCTACTTGTTTCATCAATTGTTACGTTGATGTTTTCTACAACTTTGTTCAATCTCAGGTTGTAACACTTGTGTTGTGTCCTTTTTGCCACTTGAATGAGCAAAAGAAGGGCACTTACTCATCTAGTTGTGTCTGCTAGACAAGATATAGGTTAGTGTATGAATCAAATGATTCAATCACATGAAATAAACAAACAATTAAGCTAGAAACAACTAAGAAAACAACTAAGGAAATGAGACTAAAATGCATAAGAAACTTTGAACTAAGATTAATCAACCAAATGAACAATAATCATGCCACTAATGGATAACTATATTAGTGGGAAAACACCATAGAGAAAGGAGGGCTTATGGATCCCCTCTTCCTCCTTGGGAGGGCTCTTGAGTCCCCTATGTGAGAGCTCTTCTTACAATGATAAACTAGAAAGAAAATGGTGAAGAAATCCAAGTATATTCCCTCAAGAGGTGAGGTGAATAGCTTATTGAGATGTTACTAGTATGATCCAAGAAGAAAAGAGGTTCCTTGAAGCATAATAGAGGCAACATAACAATACTATGAGATATAGTATTGTTATAGCATGTCTTTGAGGAAATATCCAAATGGCCTCCTTTTATAGAATGTCTTTGAGGAAATATCCAAATGGTATTTAGTGTGAACAAGGGGCCCTTTAGAGAACCCTTAGGTTTTTAACCAACCTCCCATTCAGATTCAGCTTAGATTTGAGGGTCAAATCAAGTTGGGAGTTGGTCCATAAGTGGGTGAGGGGCTTACAAGAACCATAAATCTGTTGTTCACAGGAGTGCATGTCTTTTCTCGTACACAATCACGCATATGGCACATGTGATCTCTATTGGATTCTTTGGCCTGTGCACATGCATGCGCTTCCTTTAGTGTTTCAACGCATGTCAATTTTTTGACGAGTTGTATAGTTTCTGCCTTTTGGAAATGCATTTTTGGGGTTATAGGTGAACTAATAGGTGCCTGGAGATGATGTATTCTTGTAACCATTTTCATGTGATACTGCAGATGAAATTTTACTGATAACAACTTGTATTCTTTCCTTTTACTTGAGTAACCAAAAATTACTCCTTTGTCCACATGAGAGTCAAACTTTCCCATTCTTCCATCTTCTCTTTTGATGTAGCATTTACTTCCAAAAAATTTGAAGTGCTTCACATTTGTTGGTCTTCCTTTCCATAGCTCATAGAGAGTTTTTTCAGTGTTGTTTCTTAGCATTAATTTGTTTTGAATGTGAATTTATGTATACACTGTGTGTGTCCAAAATATACATGTCGATTTGGAATCCATTAGCATTGTTCGAGCCATTTCCTGTATTGTCATGTTCTTTCTTTCAATAACTCCATTCTTTAGAGGTGTCCTAGCAACAAATAATTTCCTCTTTATTCCAAGCCTGTTGCAGTAGTCCATAAATTACTTTGAAGTGAACTCTCCTCCATTATCAGATCTCAACCATTTGATTTTTGAATGCATTTCATTTTCAACCATTTCCTTGCAGACCTTGAAGTTTTCAAAAGCTTCTGACTTATTCCTGAGAAATCAAATTGTAGTCATTTTTGTATAATCATTAACCAATAACATAAATAATTTCTCACCTTTTAAACCATTTATTGTAGTTGATCCAACTAGATCAATATGCATAATTTCTAGTGGTCTTGTCGTTGAATATTCATTTGATTTAAACTTGGTCTTTGTTTGCTTTCCTTGTTGACAATGCTTGCATAAAGTTTTGGTTGGTTTCGTGATCTGGGGCATTTCTGTAACTACTTCCCTTTTTCTGAATTTGACAAGGTTATCAAAATGTATGTGACCCATTCTTCTGTGCCATAAACAACTTTCATCTTCCTTTCCTAGGAAGCACTTTTCATTTCCAATTTCACTTAATACATATATGTTTCTTGAAGTTCTCGCAGCTCTTACAATCAATTTTTCTGAACCTTCCTTTCTTATGTTTCACTTTTGTGAATCGAAAGTAACTTTATTACCTTGGTCACACATTGGAATCACACTTAAAAGATTATGTTTCATATATTCTACTAGTAGAACATTTTATTCTTTGGTATTCTTGTTCCCAATTCTGACTGTGCCTTTTCCAATGATTTTAGCTGAATCATCATTTCCGAAGGAGACTAGTCCATCTCTTTCCTTTATTAATGTAAGAAACCTGTCTCTATCACCTGTCATGTGTTTTGAACAACCATTATCAACATACCAACCACTTTTCTTCTGATTAGCTTGTAGAGAGAGTGTGCATTCTTCACTGCTATATTGATTCTACTTTCTTATCCATGTCCTTTTTTGAGGTTCATGTCTGTGACTGTTGTTGTTCTGTTGTGGTTCTCTAGGAGGGACTGCCATTCTGCAATCTTTGGCCATGTGTCCAAAGTTGTTACATTTGTAGCATTCCACTTCAGTGCTCAAATATTCAAACCTATTGTAACTTCTTCTTTATGTTTCGCTAGGCCTTCTTGGATAACCCTTTTGTGTATGAATTTCAAAGTTGTTTATGTTCCTGTTTTTAGCTTTGCAATTCACAGCTTTATGTCTAAAATTATTACATTCATAACATAAACCAGAAAACATAGTTTGATATCTAGGACTTGAAGATATTATGAAAGGAGGTACTCTTATGAATCCTTCTTCTTCCTGAGGCCTATATATTTTTGTTGGTCGTTGATTCTGAAATCTGAATCTTCTCGGTGGAGGAGTGTCCCTATAATTTTCTTTGTAGACCTTCCTATCCAATTTGATTGTTTCTGCATAGATTTTTGGATATGTTTCTTGTTTTGTTGTTTTGGAGCTTGATCCATTTTTTGTCTGATTGTATCCAGGTCCGGACTTTTCATGATGAGGTTTTTGACTGCTGATAATTTTATTTAAAACTTTTGAGATGTTCTGCATATTTTTATTTTGATACTACTTTCTTAATGTGACAATTTTTGCTTCCAAATTCCCAATGATCTTCTCTCTTCCTATCGATGTTATTTGAGTGCTTCTTCAATTATTTTATCTTCTTCAATTTGAGCCTTCAAATTTGTGATCATTTGTTCTAGTTCCTGAGTGTCTTCTTTCTTGTCTAGTTCCTCTTGTAGTTTCTTGTTTTTCTTATTTTCTCTTATGATAACCTCTATGGCACACAACAATTCTTCTCAGCAGTCAACTTCTGCCTCTTCATATTCTTCTTCATCCTCTTCATATTCTTCTTCGAAGTCTTCTTTATCAAAGTCTTCTACTTCCATGGGTAGAATTCTCTCTGTCTCACTATCACTGACTTCATCTTCATTTGATGATGAGATACCTTCTTTGGTGCATAAGATTTTCTTGAAAAATTTCTTTGTGGTTCTTTTGCATTTATATGATTTGAGTAACCTTCATCATTTATCTTTTTTCTTATGGGGACATTTGTTAGAAAAATGACCAATACAATCACAATTAAAACAAATCAAATGAGGCTTACCTCTATACCTACCACTGGTTCCCTTGTTCAATCTTCTGACAAATTTGGTCGCTTATTCATCATATTCCGAGATGCCACTATTGCTTCTATGTTCCTTTTCTCTTTGATTTCCCTTTTTCTTTGAACTTTTGGATGCTTTGAAGGATGCTTCTTTTATATCTAGAGTTTCTTATTCAGTTCTCATTTCATATGCTGTGAATATTCCATGTAATACTTCCATGCTTATTGAGTTTATATCTACTCTTTCTTCTAGTGTTGATATCTTAGGGTCAAATCTCATAGGAAGAGATCTTAGTACCTTTTGAAAAATTACAGATTCTTCGATTTCTTCTGCCAATCCCAAGATTGCATTTATTGTTTCATCGACTCGTAAAAAGTAAGCTGCAAAGTTCTCATCTTCCTTCATATTTAGTTGTTAGAACTTACCTCTGTAAGTTTGAAGCTTTGTTGCTTTGAGTTTTGAATCTCCTTCATAGATATTTTGAAGTTTGTCCTAAATCTCTTTAGTGGATTTACAATGTGAAACTTTGGTGAATATTGATTCTCCAATACCATTCAGAAATGCATTTGTGGATTTAGAATTATTTTGACAGAGTTTCATTTCTTTGTCATTTGTCCACGAAACTGCTGGTGTTGTGTATCCATTTATAATTGATTGCCAAATTTCAAATCCCTGTGCATGTATATATGTCTTCATCCTTATGATCCAAAATGCATACTTTTGTCCATCAAACTGTGGTATTCCATTTTATACATGTTGTTTCTCTCCATGATCCACCTTTCAGTGGTTAAACTAATTTCTGAAGGAACCCTTTTTGATACCAATTTTTGGATCACTAAGAGGGGGGGTGAATCAGTAATAGAGAAATCTAATCATTTTTAGACATATAATGCAAGTGTTATATCAATGTAGCATTATGATCCAATATTTGCAGAGTAAATAAACAATGAACAAATGAATAATCATACACATACACAGTACACCAGTGTTTTTATGTGGAAACCCAAAGCGGGAGAAAACCACGAAATGCTTTTTCTTATATGTTTTGAAGAATTACATTCTTTGGAAGCACCAACTTCCTTTGTTTTCCAATTTCAACTGGAAGGAGGCTCCAACCCCCTAGTTTCTTAGGATACAACCTAAGGGAATATCCAACTCTCCAATTCTCCAGCTACAACCAGAAGGAGGCTACAACCCCCTATGTTCTCCTGCTACAACTGGAAGGTGGATACAACCACCTGTCCTTTCCCCTTCTAACTGCCCTGATGTATAAGTATAATGATGGAACCACTGTCACACTATCACTGTGAGATATATTACTATAAACATGTACCAATCAACCTGCACCAAAAAACCTGTACCAATAACTTGAACCATGCATCAACCATGCATCAACCATGCATCAACCTATACCTCAACCTGTAATCAACCTGTACCATAAACAATTGCATTGACCATGCACCAACCTATACTAAACAAACTGCAATCAATTTGTACCATAAACAAGTGCATAAACCATTCACCAACTTGTACCTCAAGTTGCAAACCTTCCTTAACTTTAACAACAAGAGACTAGCATTTTCATCAAACTTTACTTTAGTCTCACATGACTAGTTTTGAATTTGTCAACAACCCTAACTTGGAATAATCATAACTATGTACCTGTAATGAATAAAGATATGAAAATAATATACAATGTTCTTCAGTGTGTTTTATGAAATTACTCTAGGTGTCACTACTTGGATCCTATCAGAAAAGGAGTTATAGCAAAAATGGCATACCTTGTTGAATTCTAGCTTATTCTAGAAAGTGAACTTGTAGAGTGTTCCCTGCCCGAAATATTTGATGTATGGATATGAAAATTGTACACAGAATACTAAAGAATTTACGCTAACCAATACATTTGTTCTTACTAAATTTGGATCTATTATGAATAACTTATGACTTTTTTACCCGAAACACCTGTTTTAGACTAGTTTCAGGACTAGCCACAAACCCTATTTTCCACGTAGTGTAACTCTAAAAATACAATGACCCCCCAGCTGAAATTCATACCACAACTACTTGGATATTTTTCCTCAATGGCCTCCCAATTTCACGGTCTAAATCATTCTAGAATTTTTTTTTATTGTGGAAATGGTGAGATGACCTGTAAATAACATACCTTAGAAAGCATCATCAAAATAATTTATCCTCCCTCGAATTTTGGCCTTATTTACTTCACCTTCCCTCTAAAATTTGACTTATATCCTTTGGTTACCTTAGTCACTTGTAGATATTCAATATGCTCAAGTGTGATCAAAATGAGAGAGCCTCACCTCTTATTTATACTCTCCAAGTAGCTTCCTTAGAAGCATCTTCTAGGTCACTTTTCCCACATAGACACTTTGTCCACATAGTCATGTATGTCCAACTTTGCCCAATTTTCCACTTGTCTATGTATCCAATACCCACTTGACCACTTAACCCATTTTCCTCATTTTAGGGTTAACCTTCTTATAACCACTTTCCATAATTAGAAAGTTATCCATTTAATTTATTATTTAAATAATCCTCGACTTTTTCACTTCACTTTGTTATTTAAATAATCTTCTTTCAATTTGTCACTTCACTTTATTATTTAAATAATGCTCTTTGACTTTGTCACTTCACTTTATTATTTAAATAATCCTCTTTGACTTTGTCACTTCACTTTATTATTTAAATAATCCTCTTTGACTTTGTCACTTCACTTTATTATTTAAATAATCCTTTTTGACTTTGTCACTTCACTTTATTATTTAAATAATCTCTTATTTGCAAGCACTTTGACTACTTAGACCTTTTGGGGCTTCAATATGACTCATGAGGGTTCTCCAACTTCACATGGGCATAACTCTCTAACCGTGAGGACTTATGTGACGTTCCACATACCACCAAAAATTGCATGACATGTACTATCTATCTAGAATAGTCTTACCTACAAATATATCAAAACACATACCATTATACATCAAAAAAACTTGGGTACATTACCCAAAACTTTGTGCTACTAGAATTCACTACCAAACTTTCTTCAAGGGTTGACATCAATAACAACCAACCCAATTAATCAACGCCCCTTTGAGAGAGCCATGCATGGGGACCAATATAGTCCTTCTGGTGTCTAAAGAAATTTCACTTATGTGAGAGCCTTAAGTTATCTTTGTACAAGAGAAGGTTTCTCTGGGGTTTCTTCCTGATAAGGAGCATGTGCCACATTTTGTGAGACGATTTCAGCCCCTATTAAAGGGAGGGAAATAAACCGATTCATAATCCAAGAAGATCTGGAGATGCAGCTAGAAGGTTCTGGTGAAGTTTGTTAACACATAGGTGTCAAATTATATGTGTGAGTTTTATTTTTCATTCTCGCTTGATTAAGTAGATATTTAATTAAATATATGAACATCATGATGAAAATTTTCTCACATTTATATGCAATTCTTAATGATTATTTACTCATGTTCACATGAAATTAAGTGTCATTAAAAGGTCATAAGTGTAGGATTTTTGTAGAGAAATATCACACAGAAAATCATGGAACATGCCACATGAAAGAGTAATAGATTTATCATCACCTGTTGGAGAAATCAAAGAGGAAGAAACCCAATATAAACCTTAAGAAACTATCACATATGAGGACAAAACTAGTGAACATAAAAAAGGTATAGAAAAGGATTATCTAGAAAAGGAGAAAGCCTAGGACCCTATTTAATAAATAGTTTATATTCCTGAAGATTTTGAGTAATATATTGTGCTCAGGTGATCAACCCATCACTCAACCAGTGGAGGAGGTGTTTTACTTGGAGTATTTTTATTATGATAAGAGTAGAATATCTATAGTCAATAGGACTCATAGAAAAATGAATACCACGCTGATGCCCGAGCATCGTCAACAAAACACATGTGGAGAGACAACTCAGTGCCCTAGCCCACCTTTCGAATTATTGTTGAGATTCTAAAATATGGCGTTTCCTGCAAATCACATTGAATAGATGATTAAAGAAGATCAAAACTCTTGGAAGTTGAAACGATTGCGTGAGATCTGGGAGTTTCACTCTTAGAATTTAATGTGACGGTGTGTTGACAAGAAAATTTGACCTACCGTCTACTGGAAGAATAGATCCGGTACGGGGTTTTCTAAATAACCCAAGCCGTTTGATGTAACCTATTCTGACGGGTTTAATGGCTCCATTTGCCAGCTAAGTTCCTAAAACAAAGAAAAGAGGAAAACTATCTAATGCTAAAACTATAGTAATCTATGAACTTTAATCTAATTATTTGCAAATGTATTTAAATAGAAAAATAAACTATAAGCATATCACTTATGAACAGAATTTACAGGTTGCAAGTTTTAATGAAAAGCTGGTAAAATCAATGTAAAGATAATTGTTTTTAGAAGTAGATAAAGAAAGCACATTTTTGTATTTTCAGTTTTCTAATTATAAATCTAATAAAGCTTGAATTAACTAAGTTATTAAAAAAGGATGTACAGATGGTCAAATCCAAACTGAAACTTTCATGTTTCCCTAATTCACAAAATGATAGAAATCAAATAAATCTAACCTAAATTTTATATCATGTCTATGTCTTTTGTGCAATCAGATCCCCCGACTGTTCTTCCTATAAGAAAAATCTGTGACCGGCTTATGATGATGCTTCTAGAACAAACTCCAGAATGTTTTTTGGTAGCCAAGATATGAGAAAAAAATAATAGACAGGTATAAACAATGATCTTATGATTATGAACAATCATAGTAATATAAATATTAATGTAAAATGTTCTTACTATCAGTCAACTAACATCAGAGAAACATCATAATCCGCCAATTGATATGATGATCACAGTGGTGATTAGTTGAAACGAGAATTAGAGACAACATTAAAACATCAAATAAGATGGAATATCACATGTCATAGAGACTAAATCTATACAACACATTACTATTCCAAAATAATAAAGACAAAACATAAATGAGACAACAATCACATAGGTCTAATGTCGAACTGTTATAAGCTATTCCATTAAGTTCTAAAAATCATTTGTCCATAACCTGTTCCAGGAAAAGATCTCTTCACTTACAAAAATAAGAGTATTTAAAGTATTTTGAAATCCTATTTTCCTATCTCCTAGGATAGGATAGGATCTCATAAGATAAAAATATTACAAAAATAGAGGGCCTACAACCACTCATAACTGAGTTGGTTTCATTTTTAAAAATACAAGTTTTTTTTTTTACAAAATCAACAGAAAAAAATACTAATCATCTAAATGAAAAATTGAACATGTTTCCCCTCGATGATCAGCATGAATATCTACCATATCCTGAAAATGAAACACGAATAAGTTAGATAAAGTATTAACAACTAATTACTAATTTTTTATTTAAAAGTGACTTGGCTACATAATCAAAAGATTTTGTAGCCAATATTATCTTAGAAAACAAAATCTCATTTCAATAGTTTCAATTCAAAATAGATAACATGAAAGTAATAAGAAAAAATGAATTTACCATTACAACAGATGACCAAAGATGGATCAGGGTAGCTCATAATTGATTATGTCTTTAACACTGTTTGCGTTTTTTATTATTACGCTCCATGTCATCTTAAGGTGGTTAAATTTCCTCTCTTCATTTACTCTGAGGTCCTGATTTTCCTGTTCTAGTGAATCACATTGAGCTATGAGTATTTTAATCTGAGCTTGAAGGATGGGAATATTAGTGTAGTATCTTTCAATTCAATGTAGAAAAACCTCACACTGTACAGGAGGAACGATATGTTGACGAAGTGTACAGTCAAGCCTAGTTGTATCGACATTACCTATTACGTGCCCTTGACCATGCCTAATACCAGTGAACACATCCTTACCCTCAAGACACAGTGGAAGATTAGCAACAAAGTCATATGGTTGAGGAGGATCAGATCTTTGACAATTTGGGTCTTCTAAAAACAGGAAGTGTTCAATTTCAGGATCCGATACCTCATTGACCTCAATTGGGTGGATCAAGCTCAAATGAGGTTTAGTTTGGTTCCTCAATTTTCTCAAGATAAGGAGACCAACTCTGTTGTTCTAAAACCCTAGAGTCATGTGTTTTTGTTTGGTCTGATTGGAGGATTTTTTGATGCCGGGTTTTACAATGGCATTGTGGCCAACATCTAATTCATGCATAGGGAGGTCACTCAACTCAAAACCAACAACCTATTTCTCATGTGAACATTAACTGGGCATTGCCTCGTCTGGAGGGATTCTATTTAGAGAGCCTGGCTCATTATATGGAATGCCAAACTTTTTTCTTATCAGTGGTTGACCCGAAATAGGGGTTTCTATAGGAATGGTTGTATCAAAACCATTTCTTGTTAAAAATCCATCCCAGCAATTGCCTACGGTTTTTAAACGATGAATCAATGAAATTTTAATCAAGCCATGGTGAAAAAGACTAGATTCAAGGCTCTGTCTCTTATACCTTTTGGACATTTTGTATAGGATTCTCAATAGATAGTAGGGCACATTTAATTGAAAACCTATGAAATTCATAAGAAATTGTATATGATAGAGAAAAACTAAACTATAATGACCCTCACAGGTCACAAATTATTTGAGAATCAACAACAGACCACGCCACCTTGCTTTAACCGAATAAATAGGGATACCTTTTTTGCAACAATCGATTTTCCTGAAGGTCATGAAGAGGATCCATGGCACTTCTTCAATCTTTGAGTTTTTTAACCATTTCTCACCAATGGATAGAATCCCTATGGCTTCACTCACAAACTCCTTAGTTACCTCTGACTAGATATCTCCAATTTTCTCCCTACATCCATGCAAAGTCTGCACAAATTCCTTAGCCACATGAAGGTTATAACCTTTGAACCTTTTGATGAAGGCATCCTAGCCCTAACCTCTTAAATATTCAATTGCATCATCGTGACAGAGCAGTGCCTAGAAGCCATTCGGCTCCAATCGAAAAACATTGGCCATTAGAAATATGACCGGACTATAACAGGGGTGACTCAAAATAGTTTTGGTTTTGGATGGTAGGAGCCAAAGAAACAAATCCGAATGGATAAAATGGAAACAAACAAAATGAAGCCTCTTTGCAATCATAGTATGAACATCGAGGGTTCAGTCTTGATGCTTGACCATTCCTGGTAATGAAAACCTTGTGTACAGAGCGTGAAAACCTACAACCCGTAATGAAAGACTTATTAATTCATTTTTCCGACAAGATGGATTAAGTACATGGTACAAAAGTTGCGCATTAATTTCCATGACTAACATGACCATATTTTTTTCAACAAGTTCAAATATATCAGAACAAAATTCTCATAATCCAAATGTAAGACCATCTAAGCATATAAAAATTATATCAATACCCAAAACATTCTAAAAATAAGTCATTCAAGTGTTATATTTAGATTGGATATAAGCATGAGGATCTTTCAAAAGAATGCCATGTATAGAAAACATAATATGAACCTAAGTTTTCATATTTGATTCACGCTTTCAGTCATGAATCAAACATGAAAAAAAAATGAAAAAACAAACTTTAAATAATTAATGAACATCTTTTATAATCTAGTAATCATATCAAAATGATAATATTTACAAGATGAGGTGAAGGAAGCTACAGAAAGTGTATTTTCTTGTTTAAATAACGAAATTGTATGGGGATGCCAACAATGGCGACTTACTGGGAGAAGCAATTATCTCTGCATCACCATAAATTTCATGTTAGGATTGATCATAATGATTGAAAAATTAAAGAACAGTCGACAACGAATAAATCATCTTGATCAAAATAAAAAATAACATAGTCTAGTGTCAGATGTATTTCTGTCCAAATGAAAACTGGTGACAAGTTTTAATTACGAGCAAGATGACATTTAGGAAAATGACTCCAATACCGTAGACAGAGACACTGCTTCCAGCAGGCATCCATAGCCTCGGCAGGGATGTCAATTATCCCACTCTAACACCTCTATCATGTCCAAGAAGTATGAACTCAAAATGAAGGACATTTTACAATTAATACAAAAATTTATACATGATAATTTTCATGAACCCGACATTGCTTCGCTGCCAGCAGGCCTATTCAGTACCCCGACGAAGTTTCCTTGGCATCATGCATGCATTTACCCATTTCCTGCAGACCTGTTCAGTATCTCAGCAGGTTTACATACACTTTCCACACTTTGCAGTGTTTTCATCTCTCTAGAAGTTATTTATAATTTTGACATAAACTTTATGATCTTCAGGACAGTGGGGTGATGCTGAAAATTTCAGATTTCGAAAAACTTTGTATTTTCCATTTTAATTTCTTGTTTGACGGCCTTCATCATTATCTTATTTTAGTTTTCTGATAAGAACAACTTTTCAAGGAAAGGAAGGCATACATGAGTTGTTTTCTTTATAAACAGGGACATCGTAAAGAGTTTTAATGATGATCGTATCTTCCCGTGATTATAAAGTGAAACCATGAAGACTATTGTGAACAGAAAGTTTCCTTAGCTAGTCTGAGTTTTGTCAATTTACAACACTAATGCTCTAAAATGACCTCGACTGTTGCTTTATAGTGATACCTTCTGGTTTCCCTTCATAAACTAAATGGTGACACATACATAAATTTGTTCATAAAATAGTGAAAACCAACAAAATGAAAAGAACCAAAATCAAAAAAAGAAAAAGAAAATTTAAAATAGAAAAATATGTACAGAGGGGTGGATCTGAAATCATCAGGAAAAATATGTTTTGAGATATTGTCCATTCACCGGGAAGGTTTCTGTCTATCCCTCCAAATTGTGTGGGCGAAAAGAGTTGGGGCCTAGTTTTTCAAATATTACAAATGGTCCCAACCATAGATTCTAGAACTTGGTGTGTTCCCCTTTTCCCTCATGGGGTTTATCCCATTTTAGAACCAAGTCTCCTACCTCAAAGTTCCTATCTGAAGAAGAGTTTGAATCAAACCATATTTTTACAATCTGCTGATGTTGATCCAGCTTCTTCTTTTCTTGTGCTTTTACTTCCTCTAGTTTTAATAAGGAATTAATTCAACTTTCCAGTGGAGGGCAGTCCTCTTCTTGGAGTTTCTGAGATAATTGGAGAAATGGAAGTAAAACATGTGGAGGTAGGATTGATTCTCTCTTGTAGGCAAGAAATAAAGGGGAATTACCAACAGATATTTTTGGTGTCACTCTATCAGCCCAGAGTGCATTAAATAGTGTGTTGTGTCAGTTCTTGTGTTTTTCAGAAAATGTCGTCTTGACGATCTTGGTCAAATTTTTGTTTGTATATTCTGCTAGACCATTTCCTTGGGGGTAGTAGCTGGAAGAATAATTCAATTTAATCCATTTTTCTAAGGAAAAAACTTTCATATCGAGGGATGAAAAGTAAGAAGAATTATCGAAAACCAGACATTTGGGAATACCAAAACGAGTAATGATATGTGAATTGAGGAAAGATGCTACCTGATTTGTGTTTACCACTTTCAAAGGTGGAGCTTCGAACCATATGGTAAAATAATTTGTTGTTGTAATGATATATTTGTGTTGCTATGAAGAAATAGGGTTAATTTGTCTTATGATGTCAAGACCCCTCTGCTGAAATGGTGAATCTACAATAATAGGATGCAAAGGGAATGTTGCATTTTTCATCTGTCCAACAACCTTTTGGCAGATTATGCATTTATGACACAACGCATGGGCATATTTAAATAACATGGGCCAATAGTACTCATCTCTTAACACTTTGTGAGCAGTGGTGTCTCCAACAAAGTGTCTACCAACCTCACCTGCATGGAGTTCATATAGTACTTTCTCTGCTTCATCCTTTTCCAAACAACGCATAAGAACACTGTCAAAATTCTTTTGAAACAATACATCATTATTAGCTGGAAAGATGAAGATTTCAACTTGATTGCTCTTCTATTTTTAAGGTCAATATGGCAAGGAGAAGCTCCATATGTTAAATAAAGTTTAATATCATGATACCAAGAATTAGCAAGAACTTGTGTACAACTGATTTGTTTCTCGTTGTACTGATTTACAATTGAGATGATAATTTGACTTTCCTGTCCTTCAACTGAATCAACCACTAGTTTTCATAGGCCCTGACCTCTAACAATTTGTATAGGAGCTATTTCGAGGTCGTATTCTTGTAATTATGTCATCCAATTTTCCCGTTTTTCACCCAATTCCTTTTGTACTAACAAGTTTCTTACAACAAAGTAAGGAACAATGACTTTAGTTCTGGATTTCAGTAGGTATGAATGAAAGTGTTTCACTGCTTTAAAAGCATCATACACTTGTTGATAGATAGTTGGGTAATTTAGCTCTTCCCTTTTGAAAGCTGAGCTCATGAAGGAAATGGGTATTTCATTGCCTTCAAAATTCTTTTGTGTTAACACAACAACATAATATCGGTCGAAAGCGAAGGTGTAAAGTGTGAAATCTTGGGAAAAATTAGGGCTCATTAAGGAAGGAGCTTCTACTATTTCTTTTCTAATAGAATCAAAAGATTGACTCTTTTGGGGTCCCCAATGATAGCGAACATCCTTTTTAATTAAATTCTGTAATGGCCTTACCATTTCTAAGAAACTTGGGACAAATCTTCTGACAAAATAAACTTGCCTAAAAAGGATTGCATGGATTTTTTGGAAGAGGGAGGGAAGAGTTTAGCAATAGCTTGGGTTCTTTCCAAGTCAGTAATAATTCTGTCTTTGGACACTATAAACTCAAGTAGTTTTCCTTTCTCTACTGCAAAGACCGATTTCTTAGGGTTGAGGGATATGCCATACTTCCAGCATCATTCTAGGACATCACTAAGGTTAGAAAAGTGATCTTTCTTGTTTTTATAGAAAACGGTAACGTCATCAAGATAGACCACTACTGATTGATTTACGAGACCATGAAAAGCATTGTCCATTTCTCTTTGGAAAGTGGCCCTGAAGTTTATAAGCCAAAAATTCATCTTCATGTAGGCATAAGTCCCCCATGGGGTACGAAAAGTGGTCTTGAGTTGATCTGGGGGAGACATGAGGACCTGGTTGTATCCTGAAAAACCATCTAAAAATGATAGTCTTTCGGAACCAGATACCTGCTGAAGGATCTGTTCCATTGGAGGAACGAGATAGTTATCCTTATCATACGCTCGATTCAAGTTACGATAGTTGACACAGAGTCAAATTTCACCACTTTTCTTCCTTACAAGAACTATAGTAGACACCCATTGTGTGTGTCTCATCGGGAAAATTATCTTTGCATTAAATAATTTATTCTTTTCTTTCTTGACAGTGGGTTCCAACTTAGGGTGCATCTTCCTCAGCTTCTGCTGAAAAGGTTGGCTCTGGAGTTTCATGGGGATGACATGTTTTATGATATTAGGATCAAAAGTTTTCAAATCATCATACGTCTAGGAAAAAACATCTTTAAATTATCTAAACAATTTTACAAAGGAAGATTGCTCTTGCTCGGAGCAACCCGTTCCCAAATTAATATTCTGAGGATTTTCCTTAGTCCCTAAATTTACCATTTCATAAGTCAAAGAAGAACTATTCATTTTACAATTAAATGAGCCTCTATACTTATCATGCAAGTCATAAAATCTCTCTAGTCTTACAATGGATATAGGGATATAGTTTACCATATCAGACGTCATTTCAGGAGATCTAAGATCTGATATTACCGTGAAGTTGCGGAGGTTTTCATTGTGAGTGCCTTCGTCGATGATTGCACCTTGGAAGGTGTCCTCCATATGGAAGAAGTTGATGATCTGTTGGTCATCGTCGAAAACTATCCAATTGGTGATGTTGTCTGGGATCGACGGCCTGAACAACAATTCAATCGAAAATGAATTACGAGAAATACCTTCTACGAGAAATAGTTTAGAAGTGACATTAGCCAATAAATCGACCTATGAATTACTTAGTCTAGGAATGGAATTTATGTTAAATGATGAATTTTTTTTCATTAAACTCCATACCTCAGTTTGATAAATTTCCAAATGTGGCAATAGGTAATGTATGGAGTTTCTTACCTACCTAACCACGATCTCTGAATCACCGAATACCATTAAATTTTGTACATCCATATCCAAAGCCTTCCTAAGCCCTTGTAAAAGTGCTTCGTATTCGGTGGTGTTATTAGTGCACTCGAACTCTAATTGACAAGAAATGAAATTCTTATTACCCGCGGGATCTATGAGTACACATCCTGCACTGACTCCTTCTTTGGATTTGGATCCATCAAAGTACAACAACCATATATGAGCTTCATCAGCAGTGTTTTTCACACTTGGAAAAGCTAATGGCTGAGTATAGGTCATAATATATGATTGCTGCCCTAGATTAGTGATAGGGGAAATTTCGGTCATAAAGTTACCAAAGAAGGTATTCATTCCTTGCATTTCAGATGAATTAGTAGATTTGGTAAAAGGTTCATTTGCATCATTTATATATGTCATGGTGTTCTTGAGATAACATTCCTGATTTATCCTAATTTTGTTGGGTTGTCCATTTTATGGCAGCCACAAATGAGACCAATCTGTGGCAAAGTAACCATGTAGTTGTTTGGACCAGTCCCTTATTAAAAACAAACCATAGACTTCAGGGATGTCAAAAACAATGATGTCAATCATTTGGTGAACCTTAGGATTAGAAGATAACCTAACCAGAACACTCTCAAGTTCACCGATTACCTTAACATTCGTCTGATAAAGCTAAATGATTTTGAGATTAGAAGGTTGAACTTCTGCGTTCATTTTTTGACAAACATATAAAGTAATCACATTTGATGATGCACCAAAATCTACCATGCAATTATGTACATTACGAGTGTTAACAAAAAAATTCTACTGATTTTTTGTTGTTGTCCCTAGAACAAGTTTATCTACATTTGATACAATTTTCTCATCTAAATCCATTTTCTCTGAAGGTTCATATGTCGTTTTAGTTGGGATCTTTTTGGCTATTTTAGAACCAATTTTTGCAATTTTCTTGCTGCTAGGATTGTTGTTTTTACTATTTTCTGCTATACTTTGAAGCATTTTCTGTAGAATACGGGGAAATTTCAGCAACTCGAAAACATAAATATTAGCCCTTAGTTTTTTCAGATCTTTAATTAAATCGTATTCTAAAATAGGGGATACTACACTTTGTTTAATTTCATCTTGCTTCGATTGATTTGGAAGCACATCATTACTTTCTCCAGAAGAAGGTTTGTTCTGTGTTTTGCTTCTTGTGTTGTATGGGTGGACAATTTCAAAATTTGCTTGGAAAATACTGTCAGAGAAGTGACCGATGATATTGGGGGATAAATATTCTTCTTCCAGTGCTTCTTCCTCAGCTACATCTTCATAAATTTTAGGAGGGTCAGAGGCAGGATCATCATGTGCTTCTAGAATAGTCTACAAAGTGTATTGCAAGCTTTCGAAATTGAGACCTTCAGTGGTCGGATTTGGCCGATTGGGAGGAAATGGTTTTCTGAATGGAGGTTTAAAACTTCCTTTTCTTGAGGATGCCTCCTCGAATGATCTCTTCAAGTCCATGACTTGATTTTATAGTTTTTGGAAAGCTTTCTGCAAGATTTCTAGGTCTAAAGTTTCAGGTTGACTTTTGGCTTGGGGAGGCCTAGTAAGGATTTCTATTTTCTTTTTAGAGGATGAAACTGTTTCAGCTTTACTATTGAGATTGTCTTTTAAGATTAATATATCCTTTTCAATTTGTCTTGCTCCTCAAAGGATTCCAGTAATGTGTTCTTCTTAGACCTTTTGACCCAAATCGCTATGTTGTTGTGTAGAGCTTTGGTGTAATATGCGACAATTAGATTTTCAGTGGGCATTGAATCTGTGGGAATTCAATTCTTTAACATAAGCAATATCTAGTTAAAATATTTTAGTTTCTCCTTAGGGTTCATTTTTAGGCTAGAGAGCTCCATAACCAAGACTTCAGGAGATTTATCATCTCCAAACTTCTCTAAGAAACATGTTTCAAACTTGTCCCAAGAGACAATGGTTTGGGGTTGTTGGGCAAAATACCACGTGGAGGCATTTCCCTTGAATCTATAAGGAAAGATTTTTCATACTACATCTTCATGTTCTACACTTCGGAGTCTAATGGCCAACATAAAATTCTTTATGTGATCTTCAAAAGATTGTTTAGAATCTGGATCAAATTTAGGCAGCCATTTCTCCAGGTGTTTTGGTAATGGGTATTGAGGTCCAGGTACAACCATGACATCTTGATCGAGCCAAGATCTGGCAGGATTGTTTTGGTTTTCCATGGGTGGTGGTGGTGTTGAAGGATGAGATTATTTAGACGAGGAACTGCCTTCATCAGATGACTCTCCTCCTAAAGAGGATGGAGATGAACTAGGTGGAGAAGGTGGAATACTGGATCCTCCTGCTCTAAGGATAGGTGTTTGGTTAAGATTGCTATTATTATCACCTAAAACGTTGTCAGGAAGACCAGTGCCTTGAAGTTGTTCTTGGATATATGAGAAATCTAAGGGTTGATTAAGAGGCCTACCAGGTTGTCTGGTATGGGCTAAGGAACTATGTGTCTTTATGAGTGACTGATGAACAATTTCTTCGATGCTGGCCGCTTGAGGATCTTCTGTTACTGATTCAATGGTAATCTTAGGGTTCCCATTTGAGGTAGTTGTTGTTTCAATTGTAACGTTGTTGTTTGAGTGACTACGTGTTACGATAGGGTAGCGAGTATGTGGGGGGGAGTCTTACGGCCTCCATGTTCCATGAATTGAAATCAAGCCCTCCTTCTAGCGCCATTTGTTGATGGGAAAATTTGACCTACCGTCAACTAGAAGAATAGATCTGGTCCGGAGTTGTCTAAATAACCCAATCCATTTGATGTAACCTATTCTGATGGGTTTAATGGCTTCGTTAGCCAGCTAAGTTCCTAAAACAAAGAAAAGAGGAAACTATCTAATGCTGAAACTTTAATAATCTATGAACTTTAATGTAATTATTTACAAATGTATTTAAACAAAAAAAGAAACTATAAACATACCACTTATGAAAAGAATTTACAGGTTGCAATTTTTAATGAAAAGCTAGCAAAATCAATGTAAAGATTTTTTTTTTCAGAAGTAGATAAAGAAAGAACATTTTTGTGTTTTCTTCTTTCTAATTATAAATCTAACAAAGCTTGAATTAACTAAGTTATGAAACAAGGATGTACAAATGGTCAAAGCCAAACTAAAACTTTCCTATTTCACTAATGCACAAAATGAAAGAAATCAAATAAAGCTAACCTGAATTTTATATCATGTCTATATCTTCTGTGTAGTCAGATCCCCCAGCTGTTTCCTGTAAGAAAAATATCTGATAGGAATATGATGATGCTTCCAAAAAAAACTCCATAATGTTTTTTGGCAGCCAGGATATGAGAACAAAATAATAGACAGCTATACAAAATGATCTTATGATTATGAACAATCATAGTAATATAAATCTTAATGTAAAATGTTCATATTATCATTGAACTAACATCAGATAAAAATCATAATCTGCCAATTTATATGATGATCATAGTGGTGATTAATTGAAACATGAATTAGAGACAACATTAAAACATCAAATAAGATGGAATATCACATGTTATAGAGACTAAATCTATACAACACATTACTATTCCAAAAAAATAAAGACAAAACATAAATGAGACATCAGTCACATAGGTCTAACGCCGAACTGTTATAAGTTGTTCCATTAAGTTCTAAAAATAATTTGTCCATAACCTGTTATCGGAAAAGATCTCTTCACTTACAAAAAGAAGAGTATTTAAAGTGTTTTTAAATCCTATTTTACTATCTGCTAGGATAGGATAGGATCTCATAAGATCAAAATATTACAAAAATAGAGGGCCTACAACCACTCATAACTGAGTTGGTTTATTTTTTTAATATATATATATATATATATATATATATACAAAATCGATAGAAAAGAAATACTAATCATCTAAATGCAAAATCGAACATGTTTCCCCTCAGATGATCAACAGTAAGATATACCATATCCTGAAAACAAAACAGGAATAAGTTAGATAAATTATTAACAACTAATTACTAATTTTTTATTTAAAAATGACTTGGCTACATAATCAAAATATTATGTAGCCACTCTTATCTTAGCAAAAAAAACATAATTTCAACTGATTTGATTCAAAATAGATTACATGAAAGCAATAAGAAAAAATTGTTTTACCATTACAATAGATGACCAAAGATGGATCAGGGTAGCTCGGAAATTATTATGGATTTAACATTGTTTGTGTTTTTTATTATTACATTCCATGTTGTCTTAAGGCTCTTAACTTTCCTCTCTTCATTTACTTTGAGGTCCCGATTTTCCTGTTCTAGTGACTCACATTGAGTTGTGAGTATTTTAATTTGAGATTCAAGGATGGGAATATTAGTGTAGCATCTTTCAATCTAATGTAGACAAAACTCACATTGTACAGGAGGAACAATATGTTGACGAAGTGTACAGTCAAGCCTAGCTGTATCGACATTACTTGTTACGTGTCCTTGACCACGCCTAATACCAATGAACAAATCCTTACCCTCGAGACATGGTGGAAGATTCATAACAAAGTCATATGGTTGAGAAGGATCAGATCTTTGACAATCCAGGTCTTCTCAAAATAAGAAGTCTTCAATTTCAGGATCTGAGACCTCATTGACCTCGATCAGGTCAATCGAGCTCAAATGAGGTTTAGTTCGATTCTCAATTTGCTCAAAATAAGGCAACCAACTCTTTTGTTTTGAAACCATAGAGCCATGTGTTTTTGTTTTGTCTAATTGTAGGATTTTTTGATGTCGGGTTTTAAAATGGTGTTGTGGAGAACATCTAATTCATGCATAGGGAGGTTATTCAACTCAAAACAAACAACTTGTTGCTCATGTGAAGAATGATTGGGCATTGCCTCTTCTCGATGGCTTCTATTTAGAGAGTCTGGATCATTATTTGGAATGTCAAACTGTTTTCTTATCAATGTTCACCCAAAATAGGGGTTTCTATAGGAATGGTTGTCTCAAAACCATTTCTTGTTAAAAATCCATCCCAACAATTGGACAGGGTTGTCAAATAGTGAATCAACAAAATTTTAATCAAGCCATGGTGAAAAATACTAGAGTCGAGGCTGTGTCTCTTATACCTTTTAGAAATTTTGTACAAGATTCTCAACAGATAGTAGGGCACATTTAATTGAAAACCTATGAAATGCATAAGCAATTGTATATGATAGAGAAAAACTAAACCACAACAACCTTTACAGGTCACAAATTGTTTGAGGATAAAAAAAAGACCATGCCACCTTTCTTTAACCAAAGAAATAGGGATACCTTTTTCGCAACAATTGATTTTCCTGGAGGTCATGAAGAGGCTCCATGGAACTTCTTCAATCTTTGATTTTTTGAACCATTTCTCATCGGTGGACGGAAGTCCTATGGCTTCACTCACAAACTCCTCAGTTACCTCTAACTGGATATCTCCAATTTTCTCCCTACACCCATCGAAATTCTATGCAAATTCCTTAGCCACATGAAGGTTATAACCTTTGAACATTTTTATGAAGGCATCCCAACCCTGACCTCTTAAATATTTGATTGCATCATTGTGACAGAGAAGTTCCTGGAAGCCATTCGGCTCCAATCGAACAACAGGGGCCATTACAAATATGAATGGACTGTAATAGGGGTGACTCAAAAAAATTATGTTTTTGGATGGTAGGAGCCAAAGAAACAAATACGAATGGATAAAATGGAAACAAAGAAAATGAAGCCTCTTTGCAATCATAGTATGAACATCAAGGGTTCGTTCTTGATGCTTGACCATTCTTGGTAATGAAAACCTTACGTACAGAGCGTGAAAACCTATAACCCGTAATGAAAGGATTATTTATTCACTGTGCCAACAAGATGGATTAAGTACAGGGTACAAAAGTTGCACATTAATTTTCATGACTATCACAACCATAGTTTTTGCAACGAGTTCAAATATATCAAAACAAAATTATCATAATCCAAATGTAAGACCATCTAACCATATAAAAATTATATCAATACCCAAAACATTCCAAAGATAAGTTATTCAAGTGTTAGATTTAGATTGGATATAAGCATGATGATCTTTCAAAAGAATGCCCTGTATAGAAAACATAATATGAAGCTAAGTTTTCGTAATTGATTCATTCTTTCAGTCATGAATCAAACATGAAAACAAAATGAAAAGGAAAACTTTAAAGAATTAATGAACATCTTTTATAATCCAGTAATCATCTCAAAATGATAATATTTACAAGATGAGGTGAAGGCAGCTACAAAAAGTGTAGTTTCTTGTTTAAATAACGAAATAGTATGGGCCTACCAAAACAGTGCTTAAGTGGTAGTTAGATTTTACTTCGAGAAGATAGGTAGTCTGAGGGAACCCTAAGAGCCCTCTGGTATAAGTAGAGATGTTGTATGCCCAAATGGGGTTGTTGAACATTATAGTAAATATGAATTAGTTGAGTATTGGTGTTGTTGAAATTTAGTTAGAAGTTGTTGAATGTTGACATAGCTCATGTAGGTTTATAGGAATATAGCAGAGAAATATTGACCCAAATGCATGTGTCTCTATTGCTTTTCGATCTGAGTAAATGGTAGGATTTCTATTTATATTGTGGTCTTTTTTATTTTTCATTATCATAAATTCATGAGTTATATTGTTGAATGTATGAATCGGTGAAATATTTGATAATATTCACTTGTTTCTCTTCATGAGCTTATGAAAGGAGTGCATGTTGTCTGCAAGGAGTGCGTTGATGGAGTCTGTTTCAACTCAGCCACTTAGAAGAGATAACTTGAATCTTTTATTTGCAACGAGTGAAAAGTGTCTTCAAGTCGTGCATTGACATAGTATGTTTCAACTCAGTTGCTCAGAAGAGATAACTTGAAGATTTTATTTGCAAGGAGTGCAAAACGTTCGCAAGGCGTGCATTGATAGAATATTTTGACTCAGAATCTCAGGAGTAGTTCGAGAAATTAATCACAGAAGTGTGTGCAAAGATCTATTGCAAGGCATGCATAGATATGAATTTCAACTAAGTGTCGAAGAAACCTTTCAAAGGGTACAAATCTCTAAGAAAGGACAAGATCCAAAAAAGAGGGCAGGATAAATCCTTCAAAAAGGAGGAGTTTTAATAATTTTCAAGTTGAGTGGTCAATATCCGTTCTAGAGAGGCGGAGTCATTTCAAACTATCAAATCTATGAGAAGATGCATGGTGGTTAACAGTGATTTCCTTCGGAAATTCATGATTCAGAGGATTTAGAGTGTAGAAGGGTGAAAATTATCGAATTCCAAAACTATGAAGAGAGCTCAACCATTGGATGGAAGACGGAGACATGGAAATGGATAAGTGGGTTTAGGAAGAACAACTTCAGGGAATTTTCACCAAGCAGATAGCCACTCTCGCAAATTTGTGAATTCATGAAGGGATCCTAACCGTTGGCTGCGCAGAGGCACGTGGCAACTGATTAGAAAATTCGGGAGATAGAGGTCCGGAGATGTTGCATGTGGAGTTGGAAAAGTATTTGTGAACACACGAAACCCAAAGTACAATTGGAACATTAGATCTAGGTGGACACGCGATAGAGATCCATGAATTCAGAGGTTGTGATATTTATGAAGCCCAAAGTTACGAAGAGATGACTCATGGTCACAACCCATGGTCACATAGGAAAAAGAGTCTAGCGCAGGGATAGCAATCGTAATATTGTGTTTCCAAAAGGGTTATAGAGCAGGGTTGCAGGTAACATGAACCTGCAAGTAACATCAAGGGGACCTGTGTGATAATTGTTCAAGTTATGTTGAAGGCCCGAAGAGATAATACAACTCAAGTAGTTAAATATCCTTGACTGGGAGGTCGTGCAACCTCGAGGAGAGGAGGGGGGTTTGAGTCAAGTGGTACCAGAGTGTAAGGAGCTAAATATTACTCTGTGTAAGTGGAGAAAAGGTCAACACAATGCTACCTACAAGACGTGCAAATCTGCATGTAGAAAATCGAGTTGTAGAAAGAGAAATGAGAGAACTTCGTGCAAGGTTGGATGCTATGGAGACAACACAAAGGAGAGCACATGATGCTGGAGACTTTAGTGACATAGAAAGTGAAGAAATATAAGTTGAAGAAGTTGTAGGGGAATATGCTGCCGAGGAACTCTTACTAAGAGAGGTTGTCAAATTGGGAGCTAGAGAAAATATAAACATCCCGATGTATGAAGGAAATATAGATGTTGAAGAATTGATTGATTGGATGCGAGCAATGGATAAATATTTCAACTATGAAGACATCGATGAGGAGAAGAAAGTGAGACATGTTTTCACTAGATTAAAAGGACATGGAGTTATATGGTGGGATGAATTGTAGGCTAACAGACAAAGCAAAGGTAAGAAAAAGATTAAGAGTTGGGACATAATGGTAGCCAAGTTGAAGGCTAAGTTCATACCCAAATACTATCAAGATAAAATTTTTAAGGAAATTGTAGAACCTGAGACATAAGGGATTGACAATGAAAGAGTACACAGAGGAGTTTTACAGGATGAACATCAAGATTGGACATAGGGAGAAAGATGATGAGAAAGTTTCAAGGTATATAAATGGCCTGAGGTATGAGATCTAGGATGAAATCAGCATGATGATAGTGAGGACAGTGGAGGATGCTTATCATATTTCTCTGAAGGTAGAAGAGAAGTTGGCCAGAAAAAAGAACCAGTGAAGTAGAGGAAGAAGTCCAAACAAAGGTAAAGGAATTGCCCAAGACAAGGCACATAATCCCAAAGGTGAGATTGAAAAACCACATAATCACTCAGAAAGAGGAGGAAGTTCCCGAGGGAGATAAAATGGTGGAAGAAATTAATTTTCTAGAGGAAGAGGAAAAGGCAGAGGAGGAGAGGTAAGGTGTTATGCTTGTGGAAAGACATGATACATGTATTTGTAAGACACCGAGAGAAAGAAAGAAGGAGGTGAACCTCACATATCAGAAGTGCAGAAGATAAATGTTGAAGCAGAAGGTGTGAAAGATGAAAGATCCCTGATGTTGAAGAAGGTTCTCTTGAAAGCAGAGCTAGAGGTTGAAAGGTTAGTCCAGAGGAACAATTTTTTCAGGACTTCTTGCAAGACTAAATATAGAGTATGAAAAGTGATAATTGACAGTGGGAGCACTGATAATTTAGCATCCATATAAATGGTGGAGAAATTGGAGTTGGATACGATTGCACATCTGATGCTGTATAAAGTCTCATGGTTGCAGAAAGGTCATCAGGTAATAGTAACTGAACAATGCCTTGTTGAATTTAAAATAGGAGGATATAGAGATGAAATTCTATGTGATGTGATTCCCATGGATGTATGTCATTTTTTTTGGGGGAGACCATGGAATTTTGACAGGAATGTCATTCATGATGGGAGAAAAAATACTTATGCTTTGGAGAAGAATGGTAGGAAACACATGTTGCTACCAATTGAGGAGAAGAAAGTAAAGGAAGAAGCCAACACAAGTATACTTCTCATGAGTGGGAAGGAACTCCTGAGAGAATTTAAGAAGGAACAGGAGATGCAATTTTCTATGGTGAGGAAACCCAGAGTCATCCTTACAGGTACTTCTATGGATGATCTGCCTCAAGAAGTTCAGGAGTTGTTGGAGAATTTCACTGACATAGTAGTGGATGAGTTGCCAAGCTCATTACCACCTATCATAAGTATCATCCATCACATTGATCTAATAGCAAGAGAAAGTATACCAAACAAAAAAACATACAGATTGACACCTCAAGAGAATGAGGAGGTAAAGAGGCAAGTCCAAGATTTATTAGACAAGGGTTTGGTTAGAGAAATCTTGAGTCCATGTGCAATACCAATTGTGTTAAGTCCGAAGAAGGATGGGGGTGGAATCACGAAGGTGGGTTACACTTTCGTGACAATCGGGTTTCCAAAATTTCGAATTTTTTTTTTTCGGCCGAACTAAAAATAGTTTTTGTCCGAAAGATAATATTTTCAGCCGAAAAAATAAACGTCAAATTGAACGGTGAAATAACCGCCCCCTTGATTTTCGTGTAGAAAATTGGTCGGCCGGATATTTTCTTTCCGGCAATATGTTTTCAGTCGAAAGATAGTTCGGTCGAACTAATGTTTGCCCAAACTATTTTTCGGTCGAACTATCTTTCGGCCGAAAGATAGTTTATATATTACCCACACGTCGAGTTTGGAGAGTTTTCGAAAAATTGACTGTGCTGTGTTGCAAGGTGTTGTGTTGTGCTGCTAGGTGTTGTGTGTCGTTGGGAGGTCGAGGTTGGTGTTGTGTTGTGCATCGCCAGGAGGTCGAGGTTGGTGCTGTGTTGTGCGTCGCCGGGAGGTCGAGGTTGGTGTTGTGCTGTGCTGCTTAAGTTGCTATAGGAAAAATGAAAAATGAAAAATGAAAAATGAAATTAGTTTGATTTTTGATTTTTAAAATGAAAAATTAAAAATTGACTGTGATGTGCTGCGAGGTGCTGTGTTGTGCTTCTAGGTGTTGTGCGTCGCCGGGAGGTCGAGGTTGGTGTTGTGTTGTGCATCGCTGGGAGGTCGAGGTTGGTGTTGTGCTGTGTTGTGCGTCGTCGGGAGGTCGAGGTTGGTGTTGTGTTGTGCATCGCCGGGAGGTCGAGGTTGGTGTTGTGTTGTGCATCGCCGGGAGGTCGAGGTTGGTGTTGTGCTGTGCTCTGCTTAAGTTTCTATAGCAAAAATGAAAAATGAAAAATGAAATTAGTTTGATTTTTTATTTTTAAAATGAAAAATTAGTTTGATTTTAAAATGAAAGGCTAATGGGCATTTTTCCCTTTTAAAATTAGTTTGATTTTGATTTTGATTTTTCTGAGTGCCATGGTCGCTTCATTTGAGGCAAACTGCTTATTTAATAAAAATACTCGAAATATATTTACGGTCGAGATTAAGAAATATATATATATATATATATATATATTGTCAATCCTTCAATGTCACCAGCTACAGCCCACTATTGTGTAGTACTTTCTTTTCGTAGTACTATATTTTCTTCGTAGGGTGTTAATCATACAATGGTACCGACCAGTCGCCATTCTCACTGGGGAGAGTACTACATTTTCGTGCTAACTAGGTGTCATGGATGCGGAATGTAAGCCTACCCAGAACCCAGAACCTTTGTGCATACTCCCATGCTTTTTCCCCAACTGTCTACCTTATTTCTTTCAGTTCTGCTATTCTCTGTTGTTCAGACACCATTGAAATTGATCCCAGCCATAGTGAAGAATAACAAATCCAATCCATAGTGAACTGCTTAAAAGCTTGACCGGCTGGGCAAGAACGATTTACAAGCTGAATTGATTGGCATTCTTTCTCAGGCATCAAACCACGTCAAATGCACCACATTTTCGTGTGCATTTTAATGACTCTGAGAGGAACAAATTATATATATAATCATTCAATGGCACCAACTACAGTTGCTGGGGCCAGTACTATTCATAACCAGTCCCACTCAGGCCTAACCTAAAAGGTCTACTAAGCATGATTGAGAAACCCAAATTAAAACTATTCGCTATTCATCTCAAGCTCTTGATATTCCGGGATACATAATAAGTTCACATAATTGATGAAGGTCTCAAATATTTGAACTCCACACATGAAACATGAAGGTTGAAATCAAGAACAGTGGTCTGATATAATTTTAAATACAATTCATGCAGCTTTCTGTGGTTGTTTGCCTTTTACAACAGGAAGACTTTGCCTGTCTGTTGTGATGGTCCAAAGGGCTTTATGTGCTAATGGAGAATGCCATGTAGAAGCAATGAGAGGAGAAATATGCCCATCTGTCTAAGATAGTATTGTTCTGAAGAGTTTTTGTTAGTTGTTTTTTTTTTTTAATCACAAAAAATCACATTTTATATGTAAGACAGAATATAGAACACACTTCTTTATGTGTCGGGCAACACCGAATATAACAAAAGGGGATTAACTTAGTAATCTTCCAAGTCTAATTTTTTTTCCCATTATTTATATGTCTGCCATTTTTCATCTTATTTATGGGAAACTACTAAGTATGTCCAAATGTTTAGCCACTGATTCAAAGACTTTTTTAAAACCCCTTATTATCTAGGTGTTTGTCTGAAAAATATGAAGGAACTTTTTTCAATTGAAAGAAACCCATGATAATGAAGCAGACATTGTTTACAACATGGGTAGGCAACAAATTTGTGTTATCTTTACATTCTAGTAAAAGTGATTAGCTCAAATAATGATTTATTGTCTTTTAATTTTATAGGCAAATGTTGGAGTAATATCTTGAATCTACTTTAATCATGAACATCAGATCACCATAAATTTGCAACTTATTAAGTCCTTTTACACTTTCCAACATCATTAATGATATAAGATCCATAAACTTAGCATAATTATTAGATCCAAACAAAAGTGCATTAGGAACTAGCCATATGCCCTAAAGTACAAACACTGAAATGCTTATGAACGAAGGTGCATTACGAACTAGCCATATGCTTTAAAGTACAAGCACT
>ML786639.1:712622-748820 GCA_009831015.1 Picea engelmannii | reverse complement strand
CGAGGTGTAGAAAAACATGTATTTAAACTCTGCAACGTTTTCAGCTTGGTCAACTTCAAAAAATTCTAGAAATTATAATATTCATCCGTTAAATTCAAAATGATAGTCATAATAAAATAGAGTCTCTGTAGATTGTTGCAGTACATTTTTTTTCTTCAAAACATAAGTTTAATAATAAAAACGTTGTTGTAGAAATAAGTAACTCATTATCATTCATTTCGTGTTTAAGAAACATACTGTTAAACAATTGTCAAATTGGCATATCAAATCGTGATAAAAAAAAATTGAAAAATAGTCATTAGAAAGATAACACAATTCTTCACAAGTTTTGTTTTTACTGTAAAGTGAAATTTTAAATAAAAAAAATACTTTTATATGTCAGAAGTTGAATAACTTGTGAAAATACAGTTTGTTTTCTCATAAAACAAGCAAAAGTGTAACTTACCTTCATGATTTCACCCATGGAGGATGGAGAATGTGTACAGACTCAAGAGTTATAAAAAATATCACCATCAGGTACAAATTTCCTTTTCCAAAGATGGATGACTTAATGGATTGCTTGAGTGGAGCAATTTTTTTTTCAAAAATAGATTTAAAATGTGGATATCACCAGATAAGGATGAGAGAATGTGAGGAGGGGAAAACAACCTTTAAGACAAACAAAGGGTTGTATGAGTGGCTTGTTATGCCATTTGGCTTGAAAAATTCCCCAAGTACTTTTATGAGATTGATGAATGAGGTATTGAAGGATTTCATTGTTAAGTTTGTGATTGTATATTTGGATGATATATCGGTCTTCAGTAAAATTGAAAAAGAGCATTTGATACATCTGACATTAGTGATGAGAATACTACAACAAGAGAAGTTGTTGATAAATATGAAGAAGTCCTCTTTTAGGAAGACAAAACTCATTTATTTGGGTTTTGTGATCTCTTCAAATGAATTGAAGATGGATCCAGAGTAGGTGAGAGAAATCAAGGAATGGCCATCACAAAGAGGCATATTTGAAGTAAGAATCTTCCATGGATTAGTAGGTTTCTATAGGAAGTTCATTAGCAATTTCAGTGGAATTTTTACACCAATATTGGATACAGTAAAGAAGAGGAACCAATATTTTAAGTGGACAGAAGAGACCGAGAAAAGTTTCAATATATTCAAGGAAAAGATAACAGAACAACCAATTCTGGTCTTGCCAGATTTCGGGAAGACATTTCAAGTAAGGTGTGATGCTAGTGGAGTTGCAATTGGAGCAGTCTTGAGCCAAGATAATAGGCCTATTGCATATTTCAGTGAGAAGTTTAATGATACTAAGAAGAATTACTCCACCTATGACAAAGAATTTTATGCAATAATTCAATCCTTGCAGAAAAGGAGGCACTACCTTGTTCCAAAAGAATTTATTTTGTATAGCGATAATCAATCTTTACAATTCATAACTAGACAGGAGAAGTTAAATCAAAGACATGCTAAGTGGATGGAGTTTATGCAAAATTTCACGTTTGTCATTAAACATGTCTCTAGTAATTCTAACAAAGTCGTTGATGCATTGAGCAGGAGATCTCTGATTCTACAAGAATTTCAAGTGAAGACCTTAGGGTTTGAACACCTTAGGGAGATGTATTGTGATGATATAGATTTTAAAGAAGCATATGAATCATGTGTGAACCTTGTGATCAGAGATAGAAGTCAGTGGACAACGTATATGATTAAATATGGATTTTTGTTTAAAGGTTTCCAGTTGTGCATACCAAAGTGTTCAATGAGAGAAAATCTGTTGAAGGAAAAGCATAGTGGAGGTTCAACCGAACATTTCCTCCATGAAAAAACATTTTCCTAGTTGAAAAGTTCATACTATTGGCTAGGTATGAGAGAAGAGGTGAAGAATTTTGTAAACAAATGTAAGATTTTCCAGTATACAAAAGGAAATAAACCATTACCTACTAGAGATAGACCTTGGGATGCAATAAGCATGGATTTTGTGTTGGGATTGCAAAAGACACAAAGAGGAAGTGATTCCATATTTGTGGTAATTGACAGATTTTCAAAGATGGTACATGCTATTCCATGCCATAAAACCAATGATGCAACAGACATTGCTAATTTGTTTTTCAAAGAAGTTGTGAGACTTCATGGGTTTCCCAGGAGTATTTTCTCAGATAGGGACACTAAATTTGTTGGTCATTTTTGGAGAACATTATGGAAGAAGATGGGGATAGAGCTGTCTTTTAGTTTAGCATGTCACCCTCAAACGGATTGACAGAATGAGGTGGTAAATAAAATTTTAGGAGATTTGTTGAGGAGTTTGGTGACTGAACATCATATCCAGTGGGAAAAAATTCTATCACAAGCAGAGTTTTCATACAATTGTTGGATTACTAAGAGGGGGGGTGAATCAGTAATAGAGAAATCTAATTCTTTTTAATCCAAGTGTTATATCAATGTAGAATTATCATCCAATAAATGGAGAGTAAATAAGAAATGAACAACTGAACAATCATACACATACACAGTACACCAGTGTTTTAAGTGGAAACACAAAGCGAGAGAAAACCATGAAATGCTTTTTCTTATATGTCTTGAAGAATTACATTCATTGGAAGCACCAACTTCCTTTGTTTTCTAGATGCAACTAGAAGGAGGCTTCAACCCCTTAGTTTCTCAGGATAGAACCTAAGGGAAGCTCCAACTCCCCAATTCCCTGGATACAACCAGAAGGAGGATACAACCCCCTATGATCTTCGGCTACAACCATAAGGTGGCTACAACCACCTGTCCTTGCCCTGTCCAACCAAACCTGAAATATAAATGCCAAATGTAGACAACTTGTCAGTGTCACTGAATCAATCACTGCTACTATCAACCTATCACTATTAACCTATACCAATAATCTGTAACAACCTATACAAATCTACCTACACCAAACAACCTGTACCAATAACCTGAACCAACATGTACCATGCATCAACCATGAATCGACCTTGACTCATCAAGATGTATCAACATCATCAATGATACACCTCATGTATGTGCCAACTCATTAACTACTTGTCTCAACCATGTACCCAACATGTACCTCAACCATATACCAAAGACATCCACCAATATAACCATCAAAAGTTATCTAACAATTCATCACTCTATTCATAAACCAAATACCATAAACCCTTACATCAAACCATGTGCCACAACCTCACTATTATGTAAAAACACATCACAACCAAAAGACCAATACCCATATGCCAAATACCAACAATAAAATACCAACTGTATCCCTCAAAAAATATGATATACGAAGTAATATTGAACATCCAATACCATCTCAAGAGATAAACCATAGCTCACAAAACATACCTCAAACAAGATGTGCCATATCTCTCATAGATAGACCCCTACCATGTTGTTGTCGCAATTTTTATTCCTCACTTTTTTTTCCATGATTTTTCTACTGCACTTTTTTTGCCATGATTTTTCTATCGCACTTTTTCTTTCGTGATTTTTCTACCACAATTTTTTTGCCTTGATTTTTGTGACGTGATTTGTTTGCCGCAATATTTCTGCCGCACTTTTTCTACTTGTTGACGGGCGAAAATGAATGCTCACCAACTGGAAGAGTGGATCCGGTCCGGGGTTGTCTAAATAACCCAAGTCGTTTGGGATGATCCACTCTGATGGGTTTAGTGGCTCCGTTGGCCGATCTAAGTCCTAGAAAAACAAAAGAAAACTACACTAAAGGAACTAATCTAAATAAAAATAACAATTAAAACAAACTAATAAACAAATCTGAACTATTAATATATACAATTTACTATCTAATACTATAATAACTCTATGAAATTTAACATTCAACTATTAACAAAATTAAATCTTAATCACAAATGTACAATATTTACAAATTACAGATTTAAATGAAAACCTGCAAAAATCATTTGTAAATTGTCCTAAGACAATAAAACTATTGTTTTTTGATTTTTATAATTTTATGAGAAAGAAATAAACTGAAAAACTATCTAAGCTAAGAAACTAAAATAATAATTCTAACTAAGAATCTAAACTATATATATATCTATCTGAACTACTTAAATAACACTAATAAATTAACTATCAAATAACAAATAACAAACTGACCTGAAGTAACGCTTCAGGTTTGTCCTGTATGCAATAGTTGTTTTAGTTGTTCGGAGGGAGGAAACCTGCACCAGATTCTCCATGAGCTTCTCGTAAACTAGAAGTAGTTGTTCTCTTAAAATATAAATGACAGGACAAAAAGACATAAAAAATTATAGTAATCTTATAATTTACAAATCATCGCAGTCAGATAAATCCTTATGCAAAGTTTGTACAAAACAATTCAATTAATGAAAAAGATAAACCTGTATTCATTAAATTGAAATAGAGTAATTGTTGTATTTTTAAATAAGAGAAATCAGATATGGAAAACATATAAATCAAATCACATCAACCTGTAATGAATCATGATAGCTAAAGTAGTCGATAATTAATTGCAAACTGATATCAGGAAAACTTGAAACAAAAGTTTGATATATTGAAAGCTAAAGCTGTTACAAGACATCAACTTTCATCTTAGTCCGTATCATAAATCCATAATCTAGTTCTCCCAACAATGATGATGATGGTTCCATTACAAAAAATAACAAGTATTTAAAGACCTCCCATAGGGTAAAACATCCTTATGGGAATTGTCAAAATAGTTTACAAAAAATCTGGGGATAATCTCCCAAGTCTGACTAAAGCTAACAACCTATAACAAAACTGTATCACAAAAACATCTCTCAAACTGCCACAACATGCCAATTGGTTATTGAAATTCGTATGCACCTGAAAGTGGACAAGAATAGACAAGTTTATGTGATATTTTATTGGTAAAATTAACAAAAATCAAAACTCTAAGACTAGCTACAGAATCTTGCGATTCTGTAGATGGTCTAATTTGAGCACATAATCATTTTAAAATCAATCCAAAACTTAAAGAATTATATTCAAACTATTAAACAAATATTGAATTTATAATTGGAAACCAAATGAATCATTCAAATCAAAACTTCTATGCTAATTTGAGAGCAAACAAAATCACGTTTGAATCTATTTTAACCAAAACAGGCTGTAACCGATCAAGCATATTTTTCATGCAATAGTTTATTTCAACTCAGCATTTAACAAAATTGTTGTCGAATCAAAACGAAATTAACAATATCATTTAGATCTAAACTAACTTTGAATCCATCGTATTATGCAAGCGACTGTGCTAATCGAAGCACGTAGCATTGTTTGTGAATCAAATCAAACAGGAACAAATTGAACCGATTTAAGATCAACACAATCATTATGCAAAATCAAAACATAGCCATGTCTGAATTTATCAAACAAATCTTGTGTGCAGGTGGAATACAATCATAAATGAAAATATTGATTCAATACAAAACATAATCATTCCTGCTAAATCGAAGTCAACATGGTTGTTTAGAAACAAATAGAACTTAATCGAAATCAAACCCAATCGACTATCCATACATAATTGTTTCAAAAAGCAATCTAAACAAAATAGAAAAAAAATCAATCATTTATACTAAACTGAGAATAATAAAATCTCATTAACTAAATCATAGTTGTGTCCGAGTTTAGCAAAAAAGTTTCCCACTCATGATTCATAATGAAATTATTTGGGTAAAATGAAAGCAACAAAATCATTTTGAATCAAAACGAACAGAGATATTGAAAGAAAATCCAATCGGTTATATTAATCCAAACCAACTCATAAAATGAAATTAATATTGAAATTCATACCTGAGAAGTAAGAAAAGACTTCGATCATGATAACTTGGAATTTATGAAGGTCGTTGCTGCCTCGACGTTCCTGAATACAATTGAACCAGTGTTTTTTTGTTTCTTTTCGTTGGCTTGAAGCGTGTCTCTTTCTTTTGATAGCACTGTAACTTGCTCCTCTAACGATTTGATCTTTGACTGCAACAAGGGAACATCAGTGTAATAACACTCTAGCCAAGCATTACACTGGATGCATGATGTTTGCTCGGGCTTTGGCATCACAGGCGAGGGTTTGTTCAAGTTACCAGGGGTTTCCTTGTGCAGCTTGATTCCCGGGTAGTTTGGATTGTTTTTGAGGAAAGGAGGTAAGTTAGAGACATAGTCATAGGTTTGCTTAGAGCATAAGCCATGGGAATAGGGGTACTCCTCAGCTAGGAAATGCTCAATATCGAAGTCCAAGTCCTCTCTCAACACTATGGGCTTTTGGTCGATGTTATGTTTAGGCTTGTTTTGGGCAAATATCGATATCAATCGAGAATTTTTCTTCCCCTTTCTGTCGATAGTAGTAACACCCTTACCTTTCTTCTTTACAGGCTTCTTAACGGCCTCAATCTTGTCTTTAGTACATGGGTTGGCTATGGCATCAGGTAGGTCTATGTCAGGCAAATATGAGGGTTTGACAGGGGGTAGAAGGATATGGAATGGCACGGCTGGCCCAACCAAAGTTTCCGTAACCACAACCTTGTCAAATTGGACAGACTCGGTAGTGGCAAAGCCATTCCTAGATAGGAAGGCTTGCCAACTATCACCATGAAGGCTCAAATGGTGGACGATAATCACTTTAATCAAGCCGTGATGAAAAGGGCTGCTATCAACCTTCTCACGCTTGAATCTTTTAGACATCTTGTAAAGACTACGCAAGAAGTAATGTGGCCTATTCAAAGGGTAGCCTATAAAATTCATCAATAACCGGAGGTGATACATAAATACCAAGCCATACCGACCTTCACAGGTCACAAACTATTTAACAATTACCAAAAGATCGTGCCACCTGGGTTTGAGGGTAGTGATAGGCATACCTTTATCACAGGAAATAATCTTTCTTGATGTGAATAGTAATGGCCATGACACTTCATCTACTTTGGAATTTTTAGACCATATTTGACCTGTAGCTGGCAGTCCTGTAGTCGAGCTTAAGAATTCCTCATTGCGCTCGAGTTGTATGTCACCAACCTTAGCCCTACAACCGTCGAAGGTGAGGGAGAATTGTTGGGCAACCGAAAGGTTAAAACCCTCAAACCTTTGGATAAACACCAGCCAACCACCATTTTCTAAATCCTTACGGGAATTATCGAATAGCAACAGAGTTTGGCTACCATTTGGCTCTATGCACACGACAGGTGCCATAGACGGGAGCACGCGGTGAGTAGGGTGCACGGGTAAGGGTTTAGATAGAGTATACGTAGGGTTGATAACTCACAGGCTCACCCGAAAACTACCAGAGGTGACCTGGGATAGGGGGAAAGAATTAATGACCGAATGTGCGAAGGTGGTGGACCTAGCTCAGCCCATGCAAAATAGTCATTTCCCACAGTACAATCGATGACGCATATAGTGATTCAAATCACTATTTCATATGTCAAAAACTATCCCATTCAAACAATTAATGAAATCTATGGTAAGTCGACCAAACATTTGCACAAGCAATAGTATTAGCATAGTTTTAAAACCAAAAAAATGATTCGAAATCAACACCAAGGGTTCGATCATATCGAATATGTGTTTTTTGAAATGATTACACCAAGGGTCTAACCCATAATGTCAATGTGTTTTCATGAAACCAATTTTTCAAGGAAATCGATGAAAGACTAAAGAACATCAAACCACCCATGTATCAAAAATTTGATCATAAGAATATCATCATAGTCTCATAAAAAACGAAGTCATATTAAGGAATGCCAAATGAGTAAAGATCTTGGAGTCTTGCCAATTGTGAGACTATAATTAAATTGGAAACGCAATGAACACATAGACAAGAGTGACCATAATAATCTAGTGATGATTTTAATGTGACTTAGAAATTAATTTTTTCACACTTGCAGTCGTGAAAATGAGAACAAAAGCAGGTGTGAAAATGAACGAAATAATAGTGTGGTTTTATTCCAAATATTTCGATGAAAATCAAGGGTTGCAAAACACTAGTGTAGGCGACTTATAAGGATAAGATAAAAATGTGAATTGGATGCCAACAATGGTGACACACTAGTAGAAGAAGTTATATCTGTGAAAAGAACAACTTTAGATTAGGATAACAGGAATAATTCCAACTCAAAAACAACCAGAAAATTGCCTAAACATCATTATTAATCAAATATTCCAACAATGTTTAAAGGATGAAAACTTATAACAGTCTTAAGACAAGCGAGCCACGATATTGAAGAAAAATCCTCAATACTGTTGGCAAAGCCACTCCTTCCAGTAGGCATCCATAGCCTCGACAGGGTTGCCATTTAACCCACTCTGATATCTGTATGCTGCCAAGAAGTTCCAGATCAAAATAAAGGACAAGTTATGGTTAAGAGGTTTCATATTTATAGATTTTCATATACCCGACATTGCTTTGCTGCCAGTGGGCCTGTTCAGTACCCCGACGAAGTTATCTTGGCGTCATGCATGCATTTACCCACTGCCAACAGACCTGTTCAGCATCCCGGCGATTTTACAAGCACTTCCCACAGCTCTTTTAATGATTTATTTTGTTTTTCAAAGATATATAGTCGAGCGGGGTGACTCTGAAAATTATGATATTTTAGCATATTTTTACAGACCTCAATAGATTTTTTTTTAGAACTGTCCTTCACTAAGATCCAGATATGGTTTGTTTACAGAACCAACTTTCTAAGGCAGGGAGACATCTTTCTGAGTCATTCTCTTAAGGAATAGGGACAACGTAAGAAGATAATAGATGATTGTGACAGGCTTTACTCATAGATCGAAATCAGTTAACTTCTTTCAAACAACAGTCTTTGCCAACACATATGTAAATTTCAGAAGTATATAATTGATGTTTATACAATTTTTCAGCAGTCATTTCAGTGAAGGAATTTTCTGTTTTCTTTGTCTGAATAGCTCAGCATGTAGGTATGTGTATTTCCAAAAACAAAAACTGATAAGCGCAAAGGAGAAATCAAAACCAAAACAACAAAGAAAAGGAAAACAAAAGAAAAATATGTACATAGTATACAAAGAGTTTTCATCAAGCAAAATATCTTTTCAGAGCTTGGCCATTCACCGGATAGGTGTCAGGCTGCCCTTCTAGATTCTTCAATCGGAAAGAGATGGGACTCAATTTCTCAGTAATAAAAAATGGTCCAAGCCATATGTTCTTAAATTTCGTGTGCTCTCCCTTTCCCTCATGAGGTTTGTCCGATTTCAAGACAAGATTACCTACTTCAAAGTTCCTATCAGAGGCAGAGTTGGCATCAAACCAGCTTTTGACCACTAGCTGATGATAATCTAACTTACGTTTAGCTTGGGCTCTTACCTCTTCTAGCTTCATCAAAGCGTTAATTCAGTTTTCCAAAGGGGGACAATCTTCTTCTTGTATTTTCTGCGATAGTTGTAGTGACAGAAGAAGAATGTGTGGTGGCAGAATTTCTTCTCTTCCATAAAAAAGAAAGAAGGGAGAGTTACCTACAACATTTTTTGGTGTTACCCTATCAGCCCAAATCGTGTTTAACAGTGCATTGTGCCAGTTTTTGTGATTCTCAGATACCATTCTTTTGATGATTTTAATCAAGTTCTTATTTGTTGATTCTTCCAATCCGTTGCCCTGGGGGGTAATAACTGACAGAATACTTTAATTTAATTCCTTTTTCTAAAGCGAACTTGATCATATCAAGAGACGAAAAATAAGAAGCGTTATCGAATAATAAGCAGTCAAGGATACCAAAGTGAGTGATAATGTTCAAATTTAAAAAGGCAATTACCTGACTGGTATTCACAATCCTTAATGCGGCAGATTCAGACCACTGAGTAAATTAATCTGTGGTTGTTATGATAAAATTATGTTGTTGTGAGGATGGCGGATTGATTGGACCTATAATATCAAGGCCCCATTGTTGAAAAGGGGAGTCTACTGAAACATGCTGCAAAGGAAAGGTTGGTTTCTGTAACCACCCTGATGCTTTCTGACAAATAATACACTTGCGACACAAGGCATGGGCATCTCTAAAAAGTGTGGGCCAGTAATAACCGGCTCTCAGAACCTTATGGGCAGTGGTGTCACCACCAAAATGTCCACCAGTTTCTCCTGCATGCAACTCTAGTAAGACTTTTTCTGCTTCATCTTTCTCAAGACAGCGCATCAGTACGCCATCAAAATTTTGATGAAACAGAATACCATTAACCAAATGAAAGGAGGAAGACTTTAATATTAACGCTCTTCTTTTAGTGGGGTCTAGGTGACGGGGGGCTGACCCATGTTCAAGACAAAATTTTATATCGTCATACCAGGGACTGACAGAGTTTTGTGCACATCAGATTGCATTTTGATTGTGCTGTCCTAGGTTTGTCATATTGTTTTCTTCTTGTTGTCCTGCTGCTGAATCAACGACTAACTTGTATAACCCTTGGCCTCTCACTATCTCAGATGGGGTAATTTCTATGTTGTACTCCTGTAGAGAGGTAACCCAATTAGCCCTCTTTTCAGCTAGCTCTTTCTGTACTAGTAGGTTCCTGATGGCTGTATAAGGGACAATAACTTTCGTCCTGGATTTCAAAAGATAAGACCGGAAATGCTTAACTTCTTTGAAAACAACGTAGGCTTGTTGATATACCATTGGGTAATTAAGTTCTGCACCTTTAAAAGAAGAGCTCATAAAGGCAATGGGTACTTTGTTGTTTTCAGCGTTCTTTTGAGTTAGGACTGCAGCGTAGGAACGGTCAGAAGCAAAAGTGTAGAGCGTGAAGTCTTGGGAAAAGTCGGGGCTCATGAGAGAAGGAGCGTCTATTATGACCTTTTTTATTGCATTAAAAGATTGATTTTCTAAGGCTCCCCAATGATATTGTGCATCTTTCTTAATTAAATTCTGTAAAGGTTTGACCATTTCAGAGAAATTGGGGACGAATCTCCTGATGAATTTTATCTGGCCTAAGAAAGACTGCATAGACTTTTTGGATGTCGGAGGGGGGAGTTTCGAGATGACTTGAGTCCTTTCAGGGTCAATAATCATCCCTTTGCTTGACACAATAAATACTAAGAGTTTACCTTGTTCTACTGCAAAGATGGATTTTTTAGGATTCAAGGAAATGTCGTATTTATGACATTGTTGTAGAACGACTCTTAAATGAGCTAGATGATCGGTTTTGTTTTTTGAAAATACAGTAACATCATCTAAGTAAACTATGACGGATTGATTGATTAAGCCTCAGAAAGTGATTTCCATTGCTCTCTAAAAAGTGGCACCGACATTAATCAATCCAAAGGGCATTTTCCTGTAAGCATAGGTGCCCCATGGAGTGCGAAAGGTAGTTTTAAGTTGGTCTGGAGGAGACATCAAGACTTGGTTGTACCCTGAGAAACCATCCAATAAAGATAGCCTCTCAGAACCAAATACATGTTGAAGGATCTGTTCCATGGGTGGTACAGGGTAGTTGTCTTTATCAGACGCTCTATTAAGGTTTCAGAAATCGACGCAAAGTCAAATTTCCCCACTTTTCTTCCGGAAAGCGACAAGGTTTGAAACCCATTGAGTGTGCCTAACAGGGAAAATTATCTTAGCATTCAGGAGTTTATTCAATTCTTTTTTAACGGTCGGTTCGAGCTTAGGGTGCATTTTTCTTAATTTCTGTTGAAAGGGTAAGGTTTGGGGTTTCATAGGAATGACGTGTTGTATGATGTTAGGGTCGAAATTTTTAAGGTCATCATACATCCACACAAAAACATCTTTAAATTCTTTGAACAATTTAATAAATGCAACTCTTTCTTGTTCAGAACACCCAACCCCTAAATTAATGCACAGTGGGTTGTCATTGGTTCCTAAGTTTACTTTTTTCTTATGATAACGAGGAACTGTTGGTTTTACAGTTGACCGCTTTTTTGAATTTATCTTGAAGATCGTAAAATTTCTCTAATCTAACTACAGATTTAGGGATCAAATTTACCATGTCCAATGAACATTTAGGAGTTCTCGGATCTGGTATTACCATGAAATCGCACAAATTGTCGTCGTGTGTGCATTCATTGATCACCATGCCTTGAAAAGTTTCCTCCATATGCTGGAAGCTAATAATCTGTTGATCGTCGTCGAAGACTCTCTAGTTCGTGATGTTGTCAGGAACGGATGGCCTGAACAACAATTCGACGGAGAAGACGTCTGGGGACAAGCCTTCTATAGGAAAGAGTTTGGAAGCTACGTTAGCTAATAGATCTACTTCAAAATTATTCAATCTAGGAATAGAATTTATATTGAAAGAAGAAAACTTATTCATTAAATTCCATACCTCGGATTGGTAGCTTTTAAGATGTGGAGATAGACAATGGATAGAATCTCTTACCTGTCTAACCCCGATTTCGGAATCGCCAAAGATAGTCAAGTTTTGAATGTTCATATCTAAAGATTTTATGAGACCCTGCAGTAAAGCCTCATATTCTGCTGTGTTATTAGTACATTCAAATTCTAGCCTACAAGCAATCAGAGTTTTGTTACCTGCACCAACTCCTTCTTTGGACTTTGACCCGTCAAAATAAAGAGACCAAATTTGACTTTTATTGGGTGTATGAGACTGTTGTGTAGAAGTTGTTGGCTGCACATATGCTACAATCTCAGACTGTTGTTCTGGATTGGTGATAGCTGAAGTCTCGGCCATGAAATTGCCGAAAAAGTTATCCATCCCTTGTACTTCAGGTGAATCGACAGAAGGTGTAAATGGTTTGTTGGGATCATTTAGATATGTGACCGTGAACTTAAGGTAACGTTCACGATTTACCTTGATCTTGTTGGGCTTGCCGTTCTCTAGAAGCCACAGGTGAGACCAATCTATCGCAAAATAGCCGTGTAGTTTCTCTAACCAGTCCCTGCTTAAAAACAAACCATACACTTTTGGAATATCCACAACAATAATATCAATGACTTGATGAACTTTGGGGTTAGACGATAATCTTATAAGCACATTCCTTAATTCACCTACAACTTTGACACTGGTTCGATCAAGTTGGATGATTTTTAAAGTGGACGGTTCAACTTCAGTGTTAATCTTCTGACATACAGACCATGGCATCACATTGGATGACGCTCCTGAGTCTACCATACAATTGTGCACGTTTCTATTAAAGATTTTGAAAGTTAACAAAAATGGGGGTACATTTCTGCGAGTACTAGGGGTGGAAGCTTGTGGCTTTTTACTCACAGACTCTAAAGCTAATTTATCCATGTTATTTACATTATTTACAGGAAGGCTTCCTTTATCATGAGGATTAGGATTATTCTTAGTGGAAGTCTTCTGAGGAACTTTGTTCTGAACAACCTTGTTTGAATTACCATTTTTGCTATTCTATGCGATGTTCTGTAACATTTTTTGTAGTAGAAATGGAAACTTTAATAACTCATAAAAAGAAATGTTAGCCCTTAACTTTTTAAGATCTTCAACTAAATCATAATCTAAGTTGGGGTTTACATGACTCTATTTAGTCTCAGCTGGTTTAGATTTCTTTGGGGGCATAGTTGTAGTGTTCTCGGAAGAAGGTTTGTTTGATGTCTTACTCCTAGTGTTGTAGGGATGCACTGTCTCGAAGTTAGCTTGGAAGATGTTATCCGAGAAGTGTCCAAAAATGTTTGGAGAAGAATCTTCTTCTTGAACTGTCTCTTGTTCAACAACCTCCTCAGGAATATCAGGAGGCATCAAGTTATCCTAGGCTTCTAGAATTGTTTGAAGGGCGTATTGCAAACTTTCTAGATTAAGGCCTTCAGTATTCGGATTAGGTCGGTTGGTGGGAAAAGGCTTCTTGAACGGGGGCTTGTAAGGCCCTTTTCTCGAAGAAGCTTCTTCGGTCATCCTTTTCAAATCTATAACTTGATTTGACAATTTTTGAACAACTTTAGTTAAGTTTTCTAAATCAGATCTTTCAAGTTGTGTTTTACTTTGAGTAGGTCTAGGGAGGATTTCGATCTTCTTTTTGGAAGATGAACTAGTTTCTGTTTCGTTTCTAGTAGAGTATTTTAGACTAAGTATATGCCTTTTTCAATCTGGCTGGACTCCTCAAAGGCCTCTAGCAACGTGGCTTTCTTGGATCGTTTAAAAAAAATGGCTATACCTTGATGGAGTGCTTTAGTATAGTATGCTATGATAAGATTCTCGGAAGGCATAGAATCCGTAGGGATTCGGTTCTTAAGTGTTAAGAATCTTTGATTAAAGTCTTTAATTTTCTCTCTTGGGTTCATTCTTAAGCTAGAAATCTCCATAACTAGAACTTCTAGAGACTTACCATCTCCGAATTTTTCCAGAAAGCATGATTCGAACTTTTCCCAAGACACGATGGTATGGGGTTGTTGGCAAAGTACCAGGTAGATGCATTTTCCTCGAAAGTATAGGGGAACAATCTATAGACTATGTCTTCATGCTCGACATTACAGAGTCCAATGGCTAACATAAACTTTTTAATGTGATCTTCAATGATTTGTTTAGAGGCAGGGTCAAACTTGGGAAGCCACTTCTCCGGATGTTTGGGTAAGGGATGTTGAGCTCCAGGAACGACTATTGCATCCTGGTTGAGCCAAGGTTTGGCAGGATTTTTCTGGTTGGCCATTGGTGTAGTTAGTGTGGAAGGCTGAGAAGGGGAACTGCCTTCGTCAAAAGAATCTCCTCCAGAAGAAGAAGGGGATGAGGGAGGTGGTGAGGGAGGTATTCTAGATATTCCTGCAGCAGGAGTGAGGGTTGGATCTGTAGGGTTCACAGTGAGGTTAGTTCCTCCTAGTTGTTCTCTGATATCAGAAAAATCTAAAGGTTGGTCCAATGGTCGATTTGGTTTCCCCAAATGGTCTAAGGAACTATGTGTTCTTATGAGAGATTGGTGGACAATCTCTTGTATGTCACCACTTGTAGGATTTGGGGTTGTTGGCTCAACTATGATTCGTGGATCGTCATTTGATGTGGTTTCTATTTGAGTGGGAATGTTGTCGTTCGAATGACTTCTTGTCACTATAGGTGAGCAATTAGGTGGTGGAGGAGTCTTGCGACCGCCTCATTTCATTAATAAATTCCAGGCCCTCCTTATAGCGCCATTTGTTGATGGGCAAAAATTAACGCTCGCCAACTGGAAGAGTGGATCCGATCCGGGGTTGTCTAAATAAACCAATCCGTTTGGGATGATCCACCCTAACGGGTTTAGCAGCTCCGTTGGCTGATCTAAGTCCTAGAAAAAAAAAAAAAAAACTACACTAAAGGAACTAATCTAAATGAAAATAACAATTAAAATAAACTAATAAACAAATATGAACTATTAATATATACAATTTACTATCTAATAGTATAATAACTCTATGAAATTTAACATTCAACTATTAACATAATTAAATCTTAATCACAAATGTACAATATTTACAAATTACAGATTTAAATGAAAACATGCAAAAATCATTTGTAAACTGTCCTAAGACAGCAAAACTATTATTTTTTGATTTTTATAATTTTATGAGAAAGAAATAAACTGAAAAACTATCTAATCTAAGCAACTAAAATAATAATTCTAACTAAGAATCTAAACTATATATATATAAACTACTTAAATAACACTAATAAATTAACTATCAAATAACAAATAACAAACTGACCTGAAGTAACGCTTCAGGTTTGTCCTATATGCAATAGTTGTTTTAGCTGTTCGGAGGGAGGAAACCCGCACCAAATTCTCCACGAGCTTCTCGTAAACTAGAAGAAGATGTTCTCTTCAAATATAAATGACAGGACAAACAAGACATAAAAAATTACAACAATCTTATAATTTACAAATCATCGCAGTCAGATAAATCCTTGTGCAAAGTTTTTACAAAACAATTCAATTAATGAAAAAGATAAACCTGCATTCATTAAATTGAAATAGAGTAATTGTTGTATTTTTAAATAAGCGAAATCAGATATGGACAACAAATAAATAAAATCACATCAACATGCAATGAATAATGATAGGTAAAGTAGTCGATAATTAATTGCAAACTGATATGAGGAAAACTTGAAACAAAAGTTTGATATATTGAAAGCTAAAGCTGTTAGAAGACATCAACTTTCATCTCAGTCTGTATCATAAATCCATAATCTGGTTCTCCTAATAGTGATGATGATGGTTCCATTACAAAAAATAACAAGTATTTAAAGACCTCCCACAGGGTAAAACATCCTAGTGGGAATTGTCAAAATAGTTTACAAAAAATCTGGCGATAATATCCCAAGTTTGACTAAAGCTAACAACCTATAACAAAATTGTATCACAAAAACATCTCTCAAACTGCCACAGCATGCCAATTGGTCATTGAAATTCGTATGCACCTAAAAGTGGACAAGAATAGACAATTTTAGGTGATATTTTATTGGTAAAATTAACAAAAATCAAAATTCTAAGACTAGCTACAGAATCTTGCGATTCTGTAGTTGGTCTAATTTGAGCACATAATCATTTTAAAATCAATCCAAAACTTAAAGAATTATATTCAAACTATTAAACAAATATTTAATTGCTAATTGGAAACCAAACGAATCATTCAAATAAAAACTTCTATGCTAATTTGAGAGCAAACAAAATCATGTTTGAATCTATTTTAACCAAAACAGGCTGTAACCGATCAAGCATATTTTTCATGCAATAGTTTATGTCAACTCAGTACTTAACAAATTTTTTGTTGAATCAAAACGAAATTAACAAGATCGCTTAAATCTAAACTAACTTTGAATCCAACGTATTATGCAAGCGACTGTGCTAATTGAGGCACGTAGCATTGTTTGCGAATCAAATCAAACAGGAACGAATTGAACCGATTTAAGATCGACACAATCGTTATGCAAAATCAAAACATAGGCATGTCCGAATTTAGCAAACAAATCTTGTGTGCAGGTGGAATACAATCATAAACGAAAATATTGATTCAATACAAAACATAATCGTTCCTGGTAAATCAAAGTGAACAGGATTGTTTAGTAACAAACAGAACTTAATCAAAATCAAACCCAATCGACTATCCATACATAATTGTTTCAAAAAGTAATTTAAACAAAATAGAAGACAAATCAATCATTTATACTAAACTGAGAATAATAAAATCTCATTAACTAAATCATAGTTGTGTCCAAGTTTAGAAAACAAGTTTCCCACTCATGATTCATAATGAAATTGTTTTGGTAAAATGAAAGCAACAGAATCATTTTGAATCAAAACGAACAGAGCTATTGAAAGCAAATCCAATTGGCTATATTAATCAAAACCAACTCATAAAATGAAATTAATATTGAAATTCATACATGAGCAGTAAGAAAAGGCTTCGATCATGATAGCCTGGAACTGACGAAGGTCGTTGCTGCCTCGACGTTCTTGAAGACAATTTAACTGGTGTTTTTTTGTTTCTTCTTGCTGGCTTGAGGCCTGTCTCTTTCTTTTGACAACACTGTAACTTTCTCCTCTAACGATTTGATATTTGATTGTAACAAGGGAACGTCGGTGTAATAACGCTCTAGCCAAGCATTACACTGGATGCATGATGTTTTCTCGGGCTTTGGCATCACAGGCGAGGGTTTGTTCATGTTACCGGGGGTTTCCTTGTGCAGCTTGATTCCCGGGTAGTTTGGGTCATTTTTGAGGCAAGGAGGTAAGTTAGAGACATAGTTATAGGGTTGCTTAGAGCATAGGCCATGGGAATAGGGGTACTCCTCAGCTAGGAAACGCTCAATATCGGAGTCCGAGTCCTCGCTCAACACTATGGGATTTTGGTCGATGTTCTGTTTAGGCTTGTTCCAGGAAAATCTTGATATCAATCGGGCATTTTTCTTCCCCTTTCTGTCGACAGTAGTAACACCCTTACCTTTCTTCTTCACAGGCTTCTTGGCGGCCTCAGTCTTGTCTTTAGTACACGGGTTGGCTATCGCATCGGGTAGGTCTATGTCAGGGCAATCTGAGGGTTTGACAAGGGGTAGAAGGATATGGAATGGCACGGTTGGCCCAACCAAAGTTTCCATAACCACAACCTTGTCAACTTGGACAGACTCGGGAGTGGAAAATCCATTCCTAGATAGGAAGGCTTGCCAACTATCACCATGAAGGCTCAAATGGTGGATGATAATGAGTTTAATCAAGCCGTGATGAAAAAGGTTGCTATCAACCTTCTCACGCTTGAATCTTTTAGACATCTTGTAACGACTACGCAAGAAGTAATGTGGCATATTCAAAGGGTAGCCTATAAAATTCATCAATAACCGGAGGTGATACAGAAATACGAAGCCATACTGACCTTCATAGGTCACAAACTGTTTAACAATTACCAAAAGATCGTGCCACCTGGGTTTGAGGGTAGTGATAGGCATACCTTTATCACAGGAAACAATCTTTCTTGATGTGAATAGTAATGGCCACGTCACTTCATCTACTTTGTAATTTTTAAACCATCTTTGACCTGTAACTGGTAGTCCTGTAGCCGAGCTTAAGAATTCCTCATTGAGCTTCAGCAGTATGTCACCAACCTTAGCCCTAAAACCATCGAAGGTGAGGGAGAATTGTTCGACAACCGAAAGGTTAAAACCCTCGAACCTTTGGATAAACACCAGACAACCACCGTTTGCTAAATCCTTATGGTAATTATCGAATAGCAACAGAGTTTGGCTACCATTTGGCTCTATGCTCACGACAGGTGCCATAGATGGGAGCACACGATGAGTAGGGTGCACGGGTAATGGTTTGGACAGAGTATACACAGGGTTGATAACTCACAGGCTCACCCAAAAACTAGAAGAGGTGACCTGGGATAGGGGGAAAGGATTAATGACCGAATGTGCGAAGGTGGTGGAGCTAGCTTAGCCCATGCAAAACAGTCATTTCCCACAGTACAACCGACGACGCATATAGTGATTCAAATCACTATTGCATATGTCAAAAACTATGCCATTCAAACAATTAATGAAATATATGGTAAGTCAACCAAACATTTGCGCAAGCAATAGTATTAGCATAGTTTTAAAACCAAAACAATGATTCGAAGTCAACACCAAGGGTTCGATCATATCGAATATGTGTTTTGTGAAATGATTACAACAAGGGTCTAACCCATAATGTCAATTTGTTTTCATGAAACCAATGTGTCAAGGAAATCGATGAAAGACTAAAGAACATCAAACCACCAATGTATCAAAAACTTGATCATAAGAATATCATCACAGTCTCATAAAAAACGAAGTCATATTAAGGAATGCCAAATGAGTAAAGATCTTGGAGTCTTGCCAATTGTGCGACTATAATTAAATTGGAAACGCAATGAACACATAGACAAGAGTGACCATAATAATCCAGTGACGATTTTAATGTGACTTCGAATTTAAAGTTTTCACGCTTGCAGTCGTTGAAATGAGAACAAAGGCAGGTGTGCAAATGCATGAAATAATAGTGTTGTTTTATTCCAAATATTTCGATGACAATCAAGGGTTGCAAAACACTTGTGTAGGCAGCTTATAAGGATAAGAGAAAAATGTGAATTGGCTGCCAACACTGTCGCACTTTTCTTGCCGCACTTTTCCTGCCACACTTTTTCTTCCGCACTTTTCCTACCGCACTTTTTCTGCCACACTTTTCCTGCCACACTTTTTCTGCCACACTTTTCCTACAACACTTTTCTGCTACAATTTTTCTCTATCAATAATACCGGCCCAAATAACCTTTCACAAAATATATATTCAATAATATTCAAGTGTGATTTAAATGAGAGAGCCTTGCCTCTTATTTATACTTTCATGTAGCTTCCTCAAGGGGTTACCTTTTAACCATCTTAACCCACTTTCCTTATTTTAGGGTTAACCAACTTCTAACCACTTGGCCACTTAGTAATTTCTCCATTAACTTTATTATTTAAATAATTTCTTTTGTATCCACTTTGGCTTATATTACACTCATCACTTCACTTTATTATTTACCTTCTAAAATATCTCAAACCACTTTTATTACTTTAGGGAGTTCTCCATTAACTTTATTATTTAAATAATATCTTTTGCATCCTCTTTGACTTATAGTACACTCATCACTTCAATTTATTATTTAAATAATTTCTTCTTTGCAAACACTTTGACTACTTTGGGGTTTTAGGGCTTCTAGATGACTCATGAGGGTTCTCCAACTTCACTTGGCCATAATTCTCTAATCATGAGGAGTTATGTGACATTCCACATAGCACCGGAAATGGAATGACAAGTAATATCAATATAGAATAGTATTACCTAAAAATATATCAAAACACGTACCATTATCCATCAAACAAAATTGGGTCCATTACCCAAACCTTTGTGCTACCAGAATTCGCTACCAGACTTTCTTCAAGGGTTGGCATCAATGAAAACCAACCCAATTAATCAACAATATCCCCCTTTGGCATTGATGGAAACACTCTAATGCAATACTGAACTCATGTCATGCAATATTGAAGTCATATCACTCATGCTCTCCCTGTGACCATCACTCCCCTTGGAACCATGCCTCTATATTCTGTATCTAATAGATCTCTCCCCCTTTGTCATCAATGGAAAAGGTATCTTTCCATATAGGGATTCTACACCTAATTGAACTGTCCTTGGGGATACTCCCCTTGACTAAACTCTTCCTGAAACTAATCTCCAGACTTGAATTGTCCTCTTTATGGTGCTTCCTCGTGTAAATTTAAGACATATAAGATAAACATTAAAAATAATTCATTTTGGAGTAGAAATAACTCTGAGTCTTTGGCAAAGATACTCAAAGGATTCCCATGGAAGTGGTTTTGTAAATATGTTTTCCACTTGCTCTTTTGTGACCACATATTCAACTTTGATGTTCTTTTCTGCAACCTGTTCCCATAAAAAGTGATACTTGATTGGAATGTGCTTCATCTTGGAGTGCATCACTAGGTTCTTTGAGATATTGATGGTTCTTTTATTATCAAAATAGATTGGAATGGGCTCATCATACTCAACCTATATATTTTTCAGAGTTTCTTTCATCCATAGAACCCGTGTACAACATGTTGTTGCTGCGATATACTTTGCCTCTGCTGTAGATAAAGATATTGATGATTGTTTCTTGCTTAGCCATTATACTAAACACTATGTTGATATTATGGTAGTTGCAGGAGGTATTTACCTCCACGTGTAAACTTGACGATAATAGAATAATCCAAGAAGCAAGAAGAAACCCTAATGAGTTGGCTAATAACCCTAGACTTCAAGTCAGCTCAAGAGGATAATTTATATTAGGTTATTAGCCTACAAGAGAAGAAGTCAGATAGAAGAAATAATATGTATTGAGTAAATACATACCCAGAATGAGAAGTTGGCCCAGGCAGTTAGCCAAAATTAGTATAAATATAGGAGGCCAGTCTTCATTCTGGAAAGGCATTCTCAGAATTGCAGAGAAGCACTTGTGCGCACTGCAATTCCCCAGTTTGTGTCCAGGTTTGGAGGAGAGCTACCTTTACAGCTGTTGCAGCTAGCAAATTCCGTTTTGGCTTGGATTATCTCTTGGTTATGGTTTGGACTATCTGATCAGATATTGTTTGGTGCACTATCATTGGGGAAAGGTGTGCTACCCTTGTTTGGCTATCTAGCCTAGGGTTTGTTTCCGGAGTGATTCTCTGTCAAGGTTAAGATGCTTGGAGGGTGGCTTCGGCCTATGGTTGGGTGACAATAGTGATATTGTCAATGGTAAAATGAGCACATCCATTATATTCTAATAGGTTATGAGCCCACACCTCCTTCATTCAGTCTAATCCCTAGAAGGAAGCGTAGCCATTAGGATATTAAGCTCATTGAAGAACTGTTTCTAGGGTTTCTAGCAGGAGTAGTCACCAAAGCACTGTTGCTAGGGTTGCTAGCAGGTGAAATTGCAGAAACCATAACCCTCTCGTTGAGGCACCTTAAGTGAAGGGATTGACCTAATTTCCATATAGACCAGTGTGCCCTAGCCTAGTGCATCTCCTGGTACTCTCAGCAAGCCAAAATGTCAATTTTGAGTTTTTTGGTCAAATATAGGGTTGACCAAGTCAAAGAATCCATGGCCTACTCTATGAAGTTAGAGAATAAGTTAGATGGAGATTCTAACTTCAAAGTGTGGAAGATGAGGATTGAACTCATCCTTGCCAAGAATAAAGTGTTGGATATCGTGAAAGGAAAGATCCTGGAACCAATGTTTGAAGAAGGAAAAGAGAAGGAACCACAAAACGTTACAGTTATGGAGAAGTTCAAAGAGAGTGACATCAATGCCATGAGTATCATAGTGGACCTTTTAAAATATCACTTGATACCCTACATCTCTCATCTTGACTCATCGAATAAGATGTATGATGCCCTAAAAAACCTATTCTCAGTCAGAAACATTGGACAAGTCATGAGTTTGAAGAATGAGCTTTGTGACATGAATATGAATGATGATGACATCATAACATCATACTTTGTGAGAATCTCTCAGCTAAGAGATCAACTAAAATCCATTAAAGAGATCATTTCAGAGAAGGAATTGGTAAACACAGTACTCAATGGTCTTCCCAAGACATGGGATGCATTTTCCGCAAGCATGAACACAAGGAAGGAGTATCCTACATTTGAATAACTCTAGACTTGCTATTCTCAAGAAGAATCCAGGATCAATGCAAAAGAGAAACCCCAAAATAAGTACGATGATCAAGCCTTCACAGCAAGATTCAATAATTTCAGGAACAAAAAGAAGTTTGGTTCAAGAAGGAAGCCAAATCAAGAGAAAGATATTTCAAAAATACAATGCTTCAACTATCGAAAGTATGGCCACTACAAGAATAATTGTCCCAAGCTAAAGAAAAGGAAGGGAATACACGAAGCATCGATTCTCGAAGAAAAGGAACCTACTAAGAAGACCAAGCAGGATAAAACAAACTTCTTCTTCTAAAGACAATGAAACAATACTTCTTGTACATATCTTGTTTTCATAGTCTCTGTACATATCTTGTATATCTATCTCTTAGAAGATAATATTATCCAAGAAGAACTATACCTATGGAAGAACAACAAAGATAAGGATTTCTATCATTATATAAAAAAAAGGTAATACACACAAAATAATGAAATACATCAAACAAATCATGTGGAAGCTATTACAAGATAAGTCGAAATCAGAATCAATCCTGAAGAGACTTAGAAGAAGAAAAGACAAAAAGAAGTAAGTAATCAAGAGAAAATTGGAGAAAGACTTATGTTTCTTTATAGAAGACAATAAGGATGCATATGGAAGCATGGACTCTGTCATATAGAGGGATTCGATTATGTATTTCCAAAAGAAAAACATGCACTCATACATGAAGCAAGGATTAGGAGAGAACTAATCCTATGATCCATTGAATATGATGAAGTATATATCCATGGTAGTAGCCATGAAAGGAATTATGTGTTGAGTTCAACCTTAGAAGAAGTCTTCCTCGAAGAAAATCCTTAAAGTATCTCTAGTTGTCCATCCACATCCGTGATCCTATAATGAAAGCAAGAAGTGGAATCTTTAGGGCATCGAATCTATAAGAAACTCCATGGACCCAAGAAAAAAATTAGGAAGAACATGAAGATCCCAAGAAAGAAAGAGAAGCCAAAACAACCAATCATTATATCAAGAATCACAAGATTGCCATCTTGATATGAACTCACTAAAATAAATCAAGCAGAGGAATTGAAAATTGTGATGAAGAACAGTGTATATATGCAAGCATTGGAAGACCCAGAACTAGAGGTTCTCCCAGATGGAGGGAGAAGACTATAATGATTACTTGTTTCAGTAAACCAGAAATACCTCTACATAAGTCATTATATCATCGAAAATATCCATGGGTTGGATTTCTACATCAAATGAATGCAAAGACTATTCTCCAGAACAATTGAACAAAGAGCATATGAAGAGAAACCTCAAGACTTTGAGAAAGAGACCCTTGTATGTAGATAACTTGATGGAGAACCTCCAATGCACGGCAGAAGTGTGGTGAAGATTTTCTCAGAATGATTACTTAGAAAATTAGGATGATAGATTGCCAATCCATGACAAATATCTCATGATGAAAAAATAAGTGCCACATGGATATGTTCGAGTTTGACCCTTGCCACGATGTTGTGAGCTAGCAGGAACCAAGAGGAATCCAACAATGATATACTTCATTGATTAGATCTACATGAAGCCTTTAGAGAAAACCAATGTTCGAAACCGAAGTACATTTGAAATAAAGCATTAAATTATCCATGATGAAGTTCATAAAGGAGAAAGTGGTTCTCCAATATATATCTCCAGAGATGAGCAGATAAGCAGACATTTTGGTAAAGCTTTTTTCCAAGATGAAAGAGTTTGCGTACTCAAGCCAGAGCTCGTGGAGACAACTTCCTCATTGAAAAAAGGAAGAGATGAATCCTAGTTTGGGAGGGAGCATTGATGTGTTATTAATTGATGGAAAATCACTTTTCAGTTCGAAAAATGGTCCAGGATGAGAAGTTCCTTTCCAGTTCGGAAAGTGATTTGAGATTTCTGACAGACAGGCATTTTCCAGTTTGGAAAATGGTTCATATCGAACGGTCATTTTCGTAATGAAAATGGTTCGATGGATTTTTGATGTACCATAGACAATGATTTCCCATTTTGGCTAACATGGTGAATGGTCTAGGGAAGTCTCTCTTCTCGAGGGTTACTCAAGAAGACTAGCCCGTCTCGCCGGACAACGATTTCCCATTGTGGTTAACATGGGGAATGGTCCATTTTGGAGGTTGGTGCAGGACAATCATTTCCTTTGGAAATGGTCTAGATATTCATTCCTTAGGGTGGAATCATTCTCTCCAGGTTGTACTTTTTTTAGTGCCGGAGGAATCAACGAGAGTGGGTAATGGTCCAGGTTCAACAATTAGGTACAAACATTTCTTAGGGCAGACTCGTTATCTCGAGGTTACACTTTGTTTAGTGTCGGAGGAATGGAACAGGGTGGGGAATGGTCTAGGTTCATAAATCAAGACAATTATTCTTCCTTGCTTGAGAAGAATAGTCCAAATAGCTCATCATTGATATTTTACTTTCTGAGTGCAAATGCTCTTCCAGATCTCACATATGTGAGTGGAAGAATGGCCCAGATGATTCAATTTATATCATAACATTATTTTTGTCCAGGTTGATATCAAATGATTTTTATGAGGACTGTATGTTTCTAGACAGTAGATGTATACTATTGTGGTGGATGTGTTCCACTGTTTGTGACTATACGTCACTGATCAAGTACCTGTGTGCTACTTGGTGTGGTAGTGTACCACTAGATTCTAGTTGTGTACTACTATGGATAGAGACAATTGTGTTATATTGAATGATATTGTTCTAATTTCCTTCAAGACTATCAACAATGTTGGAAATGATTATCAGCTACATGGATGATCAATGGACAGAGATTTTCCATACAGAAAAATGGTTCAGAACAATTATTCTTCTAGGAAATATGTTCGGATTAGAAGAATGGCTCTTGTGTCACTCTTTGGAGTAATTGAGTTATCCAACATCATGTATAATTACTCAGATGGCATATGGTTTTGAGAGATGATGCAGTTGATGACACTGATGGTGATGATTGTGCTCATGATCTAGTCATGAGATAGTCTATAAAACTATGTTGATGCTACCAGGTGAATGGTATGTTTGTGATAAAGACCATTACCTACAATACCTCCCTAGCTAGGAGGGAGTGTTGATATTATGGTAGTTGCGGGAGGTATTTACCTCCACATGTAAAACTGACAAGAATAGAATACTCCAGGAAGAAATAAGAAACCCTAAGGAGTTGAATAATATCCCTACAATTCAAGTCGGCTCAAGAGGATAATTTATATTAGGTTATTAGCCTACAAGAGAAGAAGTTGTCCAGAAGAAATAATATATACTAAGTAAATACATGACCAGAATGAGAAGTCAGCCTAGTTAGTTAGCCAAAATCAGTATAAATACAGGAGGCCAGTCTTGATTCTGGCAAGGCATTCTCAGAATTGCAGAGCAACACTTGTGTGCACTGCAGTTTCCCAGTTTGTGTGCAGGTTTGGAGGAGATATTCCTTTGCAGATGTTGTAGCTAGGAGATTCCATTTTGTCTTGGAATATCTCTTGGTTATGGTTTGGACTATCTGATCAGTTCTTGTTTGGTGTGCTATCCTTAGGGAAAGCTGTGCTACCCTTGTTTGGCTATCTAGCCTAGGGTTTGTTTCCGGAGTGATTCTCTGTCAAGGTTAAGATGCTCGGAGGGTGGCTTCAGCCTATGGTTGGGTGAAAATAGTGATATCGTCAATGGTAAAATGAGCACATCCATTATATTATAACACACTCACCCAAGTAGAACACTGCTCCACTGGTGCTTCATCGGTCATCAATGTATCCTACCCATTCTGCATCTGTGTAGGAAATAAATGATAGATCCTTTCCTTTTGGATACCATAATACAAACTCTTCTATTCCTTTGAGATATCTGAAAATCCTCTTCACTGCTAATACAAGTGATTCCTTTGGTGCTACTTGAAATCCTACCACTTGTCCAACTGCTTTCATTACATCTGGTCTAGATGTTGTCACATATAGTAGGATACCAATCATTGACCTATATTGCCTCTGATCTGTAGATTTTGAATCATCATCTTTTCTCAACTTGTAACTGGTTTGCATGGGAGTGATAACTAGTTTGCAATATTCCATTCTGAACCTCTTTATCATTTCTCTGATATAAGTGGTTTGAGAAAAAATAAATCCTTGGTTTCTTTGACGCATCTGAAGTCCCAGAAAGAAGGATAGTTATCCAAGTAATGAAATTTCAAATTCATTCTGCATATCCTTTGAAAATTTTTGGCTTAACCTCTCCTCATCACTACCAAAAATAATATCAACAACATAAACTTCAATTAATAAAACACTATCTTGACTTACCTTGATGTATAGGTTGTTTTCTTCACCTCCTTTTCTAAACCCTAGTTGATGCAGATATTTATCCAGTCTAGAGTATCATGCTCTAGGATCATTTTTTATACCATAAAAGGATTTCCTTAATTTACACACATAATATGCATTCTCTGACAACTGAAATCCTTCTGGTTATTCAATGTAGACTTCTTCTTCAAGTTCCCCATTCAAAAAAGTTGATTTTACATCCATCTGATACACTTTAATATTTTTGGAGCATGCATAAGATAAAAGCAATCAGATTGCGTCCATTTTGGCAACTGTGAAAATGTCTCTTCAAAGTCGATACCTTCAACCTCTGCATATCCTTTACATAACAATCTAGATTTGTTCCTTGTAACATGTCCATCTTCATTCAAATTATTCCTATAAACCCACTTTTTTTCGATCACATGCTTATCCGTTGGTCTTGGAACCAATTCTCAAGTGTCCTTTTTCTCTATTTGATCCAGTTCTTCATCCATGGCCTTATTCCAAAATTCATCCTTGTTGGCCTCTTCAAAATAGGTTGCTTCAATCATAGCTGTGAGTGCTAGGTGCATTTGTTCTAGTGAACACATTCTTCTTCTAGTCTCAAATCCTGCATCTTTGTTTGCAATAATCTGATATGAAGGATGATTCTTTTGTACTCGTCTGTTAGGTGTCTTTGGAGTCACTTGTTGAACTTGTTCTTTTTATTCTATTGGATCCTCTTCGTCTTCCCCTTCTTTTTCATCTTTTGTTTCTTCTTCGTAAAGTTGTTCCATTGATTCATTTTCTTCTTCCTTCAATTCTTGTCTACCTGTTTCATCAATTGTTACGTTGATCCTTTCCACAACTTTGTTCAATATCAAGTTGTAACACTTGTATGATTTTCTTGTACTTGAGTAACCAACAACTACTCCTCTTTCCACACGATAATCAAACTTTCCCATTCTGCTATCTTCTCTTTTGATGTATCATTTTCTTCCAAAAACTCTGAAGTGCTTCACATTTGCTGGTCTTCCTTTCCATAGCTCATTGGGAGTTTTGTCAATATTTTTTTATAGCAGTACTCTATTTTGAATGTGAAGTGTTGTATGCACTTCCTGTGTCCAAAACATATCTGTCAATTTGGAATCCATTATCATTGTTCGATCAATTTCTTGTACTCTCATGTTCTTTCTTTCAACAAATCCATTATGTTGAGGTGTCCTAGAAATGGAGAATTGCCTTTTTATTCCATGACTGTTGCAGTAGTCCATAAATTCCTTTGAAGTGAACTCTCCTCCATTATCAGATCTCAAGCATTTGATTTTTTATTCTATTTAATTTTCAACCATTTCCTTGTAGATCTTGAAGTTTTCAAAAGCTTCTAACTTTTTCTTGAGAAAGCAAATTGCAGTCATTCTTGTATAATCATCAACTAATAACATAAAGTATTTCTCACCTTTTAAACCCTTTGTTGTAGTTGGTCCAACTAGATCAATATGAACAATTTCCAGTGGTCTTGTCATTGAATATTCCTTTGATTTGAACCTGGTCTTTGTTTTCTTTCCTTGTTGACAATGCTTGCCTAAAGTGTTGGTTGGTTTCGTGACCTGGGGAATTTCTCTGACTGCTTCTCTTTTCCTGACTTTGGCAAGGTTATCAAAATGTATGTGACCCATTCTTCTATGCCATATCCAACTTTCATCTTCCTTTCCTAGACAACACTTTTCATTTCCAATTTCACTTAAAACATATATGTTGCTTGAAGTTATCGTAGCTGTAGCAATCAATTTTCCTTAACCTTATTTTCTTATATCGCACTTTTTTGAATTGAAAGTAACTTTACGACCTTGGTCAAAATTTTGACTCACACTTAGAATATTATGTTTCATATATTATACTAGTAGAACATTTTTTGCCTTTGTATTCTTGTTCCCAATTATGACTGTGCCTTTTCCAATGATTTTGGTTGAATCATCATTTCCGAAGGAGACTGATCCATCTCTTTCCTTTCTTAATGTAATAAACATGTCTCTATCACCTGTCATGTGATTAGAAAAACCATTGTCAACATACCAACCATGTTTCCTCTTATTATCTTGTAGAGTGAGAGTGCATTATTCATTGTTGTATTGATTCTGCTTTCTTATCCATGTCCTTTTCTAAAGTTCCTGTCTATGATTGTTGTTGTTCTGTTGTGGTTCTCTAGGAGGGATTTTCATTATGCAATATTTGGGCATCTGTCCAAAGTTGTTACACTTATAGCATTCCACTTTAGTGCTCAATGATTCAAACATGTTGTAACTTCTTCTTTGTGTTTAACTAGGGCTTATTGGATAACCATTTTGTGTATGACTTTCAAAGTTGTTTATGTTCCTGTTGTTAGCTTTGCAATTCATAGCTTTATTTCCAAAATTATCACATGCATAACATAAACCAAAAAATATAGTTTGATACTTGGGAGTTGAAGATATTTTGAAAGGAGGTTCTCTTATGAATCCTTATTCTTCCTAAGACCTATATGTTTTTGTTGGTCGTTGATTATGAAATCTGAATCTTCTCGATGGAGGAGTGTCCCTGTAATTTTCTATGTAGACCTTCCTTTACCCTTTGATTGTTTCTCCATATATTTTTGGATATGTTTCTTGTTATTTTGTTTTGTATCTTGATATCTTTTTTGTCTGATTGTATCCAAGTCTGGACTTGTCATGATTAGGCATTTGACTACTGATAATTTCATTCAAAACTTTTGAATTGTTCTGCATGTTTTTATTTTGAAGATCCTTTCTTAATGTGACAATCTCTACTTCCAAATTTTCAATGATCTTGTCTCTTTCTTCTAGTTGTTCTTTGATTTCTTCTTCACTTCTTTTAGATTCTTCAATTTGAACCTTCAAATTTGTGATCATTTGTTCTAATTCTTGAGTGTCTTCTTTCTTGGCTAGTTCTGCTTGTAGCTTCTTGTTTTTCCTCTTTTCTCTTCTGATAACTTCTATGGATCTAATCAATTCCTCTTGGTAGTCAACTTCTTCCTCTTCAATTTCTTCTTCAGTTTCTTCATATTCTACTTTGGAGTCTTCTTTATCAGAGTCTTCTACTTCCATGAATAGAACCCTTTTTGTCTCACTGTCACTGACTTCATCTTCATCTAATGATGAGATGTCTTCTTTGGTGCATAAGATTTTCTTGAAAACTTTCTTTGTGGTTTTTTTGCCTTTATATGCTTGTCTATTTTTTGAGTCACCTTCATCATTTTGCTTTTTCTTATGAGGACATTTGTTAGAAAAATGCCCAATACCATCAAAATTACAACAAATTAAAGGAATCTTACCTCGATACCTACCATAGCTTCCCTTGTTTAGTCTTCTAACAAAGTTGGCCACTTCTTCATCATCTTTGGAGACATCACTATTGTTGCTATGTTATTTTTCTTCTTGCTTTCCCTTTTGTTTTGATCTTTTGGATGCTTTGAAAGCTGCTTGTTTTACATCTAGATTTTCATGTTCAATTCTCATGTCACATGCTGTGAAGATTCCATGTAGTTCATCCATGATTATTGAGTTTAGATCTGCTCTTTCTTATAGTGATAATATCTTAGGGTCAAATCTCATAGGAATATATCTTAGTACCTTTTGAACAATTACAGATTCTTGAATTTCTTCTCCCAATCCTATGGTTTCATTTACTGTTTCATTGACTCGTAAGAAGTAAGATGCAATATTCTGATCTTCCTTCATCTTTAGTTGTTCGAACTCACTTCTATAAGTTTGAAGCTTTGCTTCTTTGACTTTTGAATCTCCTTCATAAATATTTCAAAGTTTGTCACAAATCTCTTTAGTGGATTTACAATGTGCAACTTTGGTGAATATTGTTGACCAAGACCATTTAGAAGTGCATTTGAGGCTTTGGAATTATTCTGACTAAGTTTCATTGCTTTGTCATTTGTTGGCAGAACTGTTGGTACTGTGTATCCATCTACAATTGATTACCAAATTTCAAATCCCTGTGCCTGTATATATGTCTTCATCCTTATTCTCCAAAATGCATACTTCTTTCCATCAAAATGTGGTATTCCATTTTTATACAAGTTGTTTCTCTCCATGATCTACCTTTCAATGATTAAACTGATTTCTGATGGAACAAAACCTAACACCAATTGTTGGATTACTGAGAGGGGGGGTGAATCAGTAATAGATAAATCTAATCCTTTTTAACCATATAATCCAAGTTTTATATAAATGTAGCATTATCATCCAACAAATGCAGAGTAAATAAGCAATGAACAAATGAACAATCATACACATACATAGTACACCAGTGTTTTACGTGGAAACCCAAATAAGGATAAAACCACATAATGCTTTTTATTATATGTGTTGAAGAATTACATTCATTGGAAGTGCCAACTTCCTTTATTTTCTAACTGCAACTGGAAAGAGGCTCCAACCCCCTAGTTTCTCAGTATAGAACCTGAGGGAAGCTCCAACTCCCCAATTCTCTGGCTACAACTAGAAGGAGGATACAATCCCCTATGATCTCTGGCTACAATCGGAAGGTGGCTACAACCACTTGTCCATGCCCCATACAACCACATTGAAATATAGATGCCAAATGTAGACAACTTTTCACTGTCACTGAATCAACCACTATCATTGTCAACCTATCACTGTTAACCTATACCAATAATCTGTAACAATTTGTACAAATCACCCTACACCAAACAACCTATACCAATAACTTGAACCAACATGTACCATGCATCAACCTTGACTCATCAAGATGTACCAACATCATCAACTATACACCTCATGTATGTGCCAACCCATCAACTATACACCTCATGTATGTGCCAACTCATCAACTACTTGTCTCAACCATGTACCCAACATGTACCTCAACCATATACCAAATACATACACCAATATAACCATCAAAAGTTATCTAATAATTCATCACTCTATCCATAAACCAAATACCATAAACCCTTACATCAAACCATGTGCCACAACCTCATTTTTATGTAAAAACACATCACAACCTCAAGACCAATACCCATATGCCAAATACCAACAAAAAAATACCAACTGTATCCCTCAAACAATTTGATATATGCAGTAATATTGAACATCCAATACCATCTCAAGAGATAAACCCTAGCTGACAAAACATACCTAAAACAAGATGTGCCATATCTCTCATAAATAGACCCCAACCCTGTTGCTACCACAATTTTTATTCCTCACTTTTTTTCCACGATTTTTTTGCCACGATTTTTTTGCCGCACTTCTTCTGCCACGATTTTTCTATCGCACTTTTTCTACCACGATTTTTCTGCCATAGTTTTTCTGCCGCAATTTTTTTTCCGCAATTTTTTGCTGCACTTTTTCTGCCACACTTTTGTTGCGGCACTTTCTCTTCTGCAATTTTCTTGCCGTAGTTTTTCTACCGCACTTTTCCTACCGCACTTCTCCTTCCACACTTTTCCTGTTGCACTTTTCTGCAACAAATTTTCTCTATCAATAATACCTGACCAAATAACCTTTCCCAAAATATATATTCAATGATATTCAAGTGTGATTGAAATGAGAGAGCCTTGCCTCTTATTTATACTTTCATGTAGCTTCCTCAAGGGGTTACTTTTAACCATCTTAACCCACTTTCCTTATTTTAGGGTTAACCAAATTCTAACCACTTGTCCACTTAATAATTTCTCAATTAACTTTATTATTTAAATAATTTCTTTTGTATCCACTTTGACTTATAGTACACTCATCACTTCACTTTATTATTTACCTTCTAAAATCTCTCAAACAACTTTTCTTATTTTAGGGAGTTCTCCATTAACTTTATTATTTAAATAATACATTTTTCATCCTCTATGACTTATAGTACACTCATCACTCCACTTTATTATTTAAATAATTTCTTCTTTGCAAACACTTTGAGTACTTTGACATTTTAGGGATTCTAGATGACTCATGAGGGTTCTCCAACTTCACATGCCCATAATTCTCTAACCGTGTGGTGTTATGTGACGTTCCACATACCACTGGAAATGGAATGACATATAATATCCATAGAGAATAGTATTACCTACAAATATATCAAAACTCATACCATTATCCATGAAACAAACTTGGGTCCATTACCCAAACCTTTGTGCTACCAGAATTTTCTACCAGACTTTCTTCAAGGGTTGAAATTAATGACATCCAACCCAATTAATGAACAACAATAACTCGGTGAACAAAAGTATGGGAAAGATTCCATTCGAGATAGTTTACAGAATGAAACCAAGAGGAGTAGTAGAATTGATAGATCTGGAGAAAAGTGAATTTAGAAGTGCTGAAGCAGAAGACTTCGCTGCAGAAATGCAGAGGCTTCATAATCAAATTAAGGAATAGTTGAAGAACAATAGCAGAGAGTATAAAGAAAGAGTTGACCATCATAGGAGAGAACTTCAATTTGAAGTAGGATATCAAGTTTTAACACATCTTAGGAGGGAGAGGTTCCCAACAAGAACATATAATAAACTGAAGCTGAAGAAGATAGGACCATGCAAGATCCTAAAGAAATTTGGTGCCAATGCTTATGAGATAGAGATGTTGGAGGATGTGGGTATATTACCCATATTTAACATTTCAGATATGTATCCTTACAGGGAAGATGACACAAAAAAATCAGAAGATTAAAAAGAGATCTAGTGGGAGAAGAAAATTCTTGTAGTGGAAAAGCCACAGATGGAGAAGATCATTGATTAGAGGATTAATAAGAGGACTAGGAGAAAGACTTATTTGGAGTATTTGGTAAATTGAAAAGGACACCCAATAGAATATTCCAGTTGGGTAAATGAATATGATATCCAAAAGCATGGAAATTTAGTGCAGTAACTCATGGATAGGAAGCCATGAATTTTTTTATCAGGGGCATATGATGCAGGAGCATCATCAGAAAAAAAAATGTGGAGAGACAACTCAGTGCCCTAGCGCACCTTTTGAATTATTGTTGATATTCTAAAAGATGGCATTTCCTGTAAATCTTTTTGAACAGATGATTAAATAAGATAAAAATGCTTGGAAGTTGAAACGATCGCATGAGATCTGGGAGTTTCACTCTTAGACTTTAATGTAATGGTGCTTAAGTGGTATTTATCTTTTACTTCGAGTAGATAGGTAGTTGGAGGGAACCCTAAGGGCCCTCTAGTATAAGTAGAGATATTGTATACCCAAATAGGGTTGTTGAACATGATGGTAGCTACGAATTAGTTGATTATTGTTGTTGTTGAAATTTAGTTAGAATTTGTTGAATGTTAACATACCTCATGTAGGTTTAGATGAATATAGTAGAGAAATATTGAACCAAATGCATGTGTCGCTATTGCTTTTCTATCTGAGTAAATGGTAGTATTTCTGTTTATATTATGGTCTCTGTTATTTTGTGTTTTCATAAATTCATGAGTTATACTGTTGAATGTATGAATCAGTGAAATATTTGATAAGTTTCACTTGTTTCTCTTCACGATATTATGAAATGAGTGCATGTTGTCCATAAGGAGTGCATTGACAGGTCTATTTCGACTCAGACACTCATAAGAGATAACTTGAAGCTTTTAGTTGCAAGGAGTGAAAAGAGTTCCCAAGGCGTGCGTTGAAGGAGTCTATTTAGACTCAACTGCTTAGAAGAGATAACTTGAAGCTTTTATTTGCAAGGAGTGAAAAACATCTGCAAGGTGTGTGTTGACAGAGTCTTTTGACTGAGAATCTCAGGAGGAGTAGTTCGAGAAATTACTCATAGAAGTGTGTGTGAATATTGGTTGCAAGGCATGCACAAGTCTAAATTTTAGCTAAGTGTCAAAGAAACCTTTCAAAGGATACAAATCTCTAAGAAAGGACAATCTCCAAAAAAGAGGGCGGGATAAATACTTCAATAAGGAGGAGTTTTAATCATTTGCAAGTTGAGCGGTCAAGATCCATTTTGGAGAGGTGGAGTCATGTCATACCATCAGATATGAGATAATTTGCACAGTAGTTAACCATGAGTTCCTTCAAAAATTCATGATTCATAGGATTCAGAGTCTAGAAGTGTGAAAACTGTCAAAGTCCCAAACTATGAAGAGATCCCAATCGTTGGCTGGAAGGTGGAGATGTGGCAGTGGATAAGCAAGTTCGAGAAGAACAAATTCGGATAATTTTTGCCAATAAGATAGCCACTCTCGTGAATCCGTCAAGTTGTGAAGGGATCCTAATCATTGGTTATGCAGAGGAACGTGGCAACGGATTAGAAAATTCAGGAGATAGAAGTCCGGAGAAGTTGTGTGTGGAGTTGGCGAAGTATTCACAAATTTGCAGAACCCAAAGTATAGTTGGATCATTGGATCGAGGTGGACACATAGTAGATATCCACGAATTTGGAGGAAAGAGTTTCAAAAAGAACCAAAGAGGGATGTTGTGATATTTGTGAAGCCCAAAGTTAAGAAGAGATAACTCATGGTCACAACGTGTGGTCACATAGGAGAAAGAGTCTAGCATGGGCCTAGCACTCGTAATATTGGTGTTGCCAAAAGCGCTAAAGAGCAGGGTTGTGGGTAACCTGAACCTGCAAGTAACATCAAGGTGACCTTTGTGTTAATCATTCAGGGTTTGTTGAAGGCCCGAAGAGCTAATAAAGCTCAGGTAGTTAATGATCCTTGACTGGGAGGTTGCGCATCACTGAGGGGAGGAGGGGTATTTGTGTCACACACTGGACAAAGGGATGTTGTGCACCTCAAAAGAGGTCATAATAGATGATAATAAATTCAATATGAGATAGGTTTATTTAGGAGGCTTGGCCATCTCATATGCCTCATTTGACAAGGAAATCAGAGAATAAAGGGAGATGGAACTAGCGATAATTGAGATGGCCTCCCTCAAACACCAAGAACAATATTATCAAGAAGTTGGAGGGGTTTAAAATTTAAAGAGTGACCTAGTAGAAGAGCATGAAAAACCCCTCAAAGTGAAAGAAGAAAATTTACCTTAAGGACGAATCCATATTGTTTGGGATTATATACAAGGAAGTGATATGGTGGTCTGAGAAGGTTTCTATCATGTTGGAAAGGGTGAATTTTGTAGTGTCCCCTGACCACCCCTGCCGAAAAAAACACCACCAACTCAAAACCAACTATTCTAAAAACTAGATTGTAACATACCTAGCCATACAGGCTAGGTCACGCTACTTGAAATTATCTATCATGCTCTGATATACATACATACATACATACATTCATACATACATACATATATA